>JAHRHZ010000019.1:13162225-13216081 GCA_024137785.1 Ginglymostoma cirratum
GAAACGTCAGCCTTCCTGCTCCTCTGACGCTGCTTGGCCTGCTGTGTTCATCCAGCTCTACACCTTGTTATCTCAGATTCTCCATCATCTGCAGTTCCTACTATCTCACAAACCTAAGGAGGTTTGTTTTAGGATTATTTGAAATTCCTAATGGAGGCAGCCAGTATAAAGTTGGATAGGAATCTGGGGGAAGAAAGAAGCATTTGCTTTCTCTTCCCTCTCTCAGAACATCACAATATGAAAGTGGTACACAACGGCATAAAAATGCAACTTTTACTTCATGGGATAAGAGACTTATAGTTCAGAACATTAAATTGTGAATGGGAAAATATGACAGAATTAAACATTTCTGAAGTAGTGAGAGATAGTACAGAATCCATTCTATTAATTGAAAATATAGCTGAAATAGTCAACACCTGCTTGAGAACAAGCTTAAAGTTCTCAAGCCTTACCAAAATCAACAGGAAGTCAATGAGCCGAAGTAAGAAAAAATTTCCTCTTTGTTTAAAAAAAAAGAGTTAAATCTGTAATTTGGTTAGGAAACATAATGTATGTACCAATATCAATCTTATAACAATGGATCATGTTGTTTCAAAGCTGCAGGAGTTTGTTGCAATAAAATTAGTTATGTCCACTGTTCAACCGTTTTTCTGACAAATGTACAATCAAAATTGCTCCATAGAACTGAATACCATTTTACCATCCACCATCCCCACCTACTGGCCGTGACAGAAACAACATCAGTAATATTTCAAATGATAACTGGCATACAGAATTTTCTATCATCTCATAACTTCAACTTTTAATATCAGGTGTTTGAATGACGATCCAGTTTTTACAAAAAGTGGTTAAAAAGACTAATTCCATTTTTCTGGAAGCACTATCATTGTGTGTTGAGCAAACAGTAATTTTTTTAAACAAGTAAAACAGCAACATTCTCCTTTTGTACCTTTGATGCCAATGCTTCTCTTTCCTTCCTCATTTCTTCATGCACAGCTTTCTTCGCAATTGCGATCTTTTCTTGCTGAGAAGCTAACTCCCTTTCTAGCCGTTCTTTCTGACGCAACATCTCATTCTTCAGCTGCTCACAATGGACCACAGCCTAGAGAAAAGGAAAATCAAACTGTCCTTTGAAACTAAACAGAACAAGACAAGCTGTTTCATTCTACATAAGTTCGGGAATAGAACCAGATCATAGTTTCATGTGAGGTCAATTTGAAAAACTGGGTTAAAGTTCCCAAACACTATACAGAAAAGTTTACAGTTAAATTACAGTAATATTGTAATATGAAATGGGTAGAGTAATGTAATCCAAAGGAAAAAAGTATCATGTTTTGAAGTATGAAATAATAGTGGTTTAGCTCAAAATGATACTGCTGCTCATAACAACAACAGTTTCCTGAATGTTATAAGATGTCCCATGGCACTTGGTTAAAGTGGTAGATCTGAAGGAGTGTCTTACTGGAGGAAAATGAGGTAGAGACGTCAAGACTATGCCTTTTTTTCTCCATTCAAGTCTCCTGGCCTACAGAAAACACTTCTCTCTTGCACCTTTCAGTATTCCTGCTTTTTGAATAATTGAATTTATGGACACTGCTTTAGCGATGAATTGTGCCAAAAAAAACTCAACGTTCCTACCAACACCTTTGAAAAGAAGCTTTTTAAATGTCTACCTGAATTGTGAGGTCCCTTTGAATGGTGTTTTTTTTTCTTGCTGGCTCATGAAACAAAGAAGTAACAGTTATCACCCTTTACTTTTGTTGTGATCCCAGCTGATGATAATACTCCACAAGTCAGACTCCAAAGTTAAATAAAATAAAGACCTGCAGATGCTGGAAATCAGAAATGAAAACAATAATTGCTGGAGAAACTCAGCAGGTCTGACAGCATCTGTGATGAGAAAACATAATTAACATTACAAGTCCAATGGCCCTCCTTCAGAACCCAAGGTCTGGACTCAAAACATTAGTGCTATATTCACTTCACAGATGTTGCCAGACCTGCTGAGTTTTTCCAGCAATTTCTGTTTTTATTTGTTACAGGGGAAAAGTGTTGACAAGTTAATCAGTTTTTTTTAAAAATACTTATAGCATGGGGAGCCTATCGTTCCCAACTACATTTTCCTCAGAAGAAAATTAGTGCCCTTGAGCTTTTACAAAAGGAAGAAATTAAAGTAATATTTTTAAAAGTTTTTATTTTCTATTTAATTAGAAATAACTATATCATTTAACTAATGTGAAACATGTAATATTGTATATGCAGATATATTTGCTCTAAATTATCAGATCATATCGTTTAATATTTTGTTGAGTCAGACATTGTGAAAGGCACTATCAAGTACAAGTCTTTCTTTATTTCTTTACACTTCCTATGACACACTCAAATTAGGTACAACAATTCTGATTAAAGGTCAATTAGCCGAAACGGTTGCTCTGTTTCTCATTTCAGACGCTGTCAGACCTGGTGAATATTTCCAGCCTTTTCAATTTTAGAACAATGGAGTTTTTATCTATTGAGTTATGCCTACTTTATCTTCTTAATACCTGTATTTTTTCCAAATTGGCTTCTTCTGCTACTTCCGTAGCTTGTTTCACTTGCCGACATGCAGAGTCTTCCCTGGCCTGCATTTCATTTATATTGCTTCGCAAAGTCGCCAGCATATTCATCAAGTCATCTCGTTCTCTACAATAAGCAAACAAATGACAGCCTTATTACGGAGTCATTTTAACTCATGATAGACCTGTCAAAATGAAGAAAACACTTCTAAGAGCATGCTCAGACAAATTTTCACAATTCAGAGTCAAATTAATTTTCAAAAAATGAAAAGCAGTAGTAAACGCTTCTCCTCGAAGCAAGCTGGAGTTCTCTCTCTCCTTTTGAAAAGAATTCAGTGAACACCAACGTTGGTTCCATGCTCATCAATAATAATCTTTAAAGCCCTACCAGAAAGGTTTGCCATCTTGTAACATCGTTTGTTTCAATGTATTTTGCTCTTTTTAAAAACAACTTTTCAGGCATTATTTGATCTCAGTACTAAAATACAATCATTGAGATATTAATATCAATTGCACCAAACAGCAATCACATAGCTATAAAATGCATCCCAAGTGATTATCACCTGATGTCATTGTATCAGATGTAGTATCACAGCAGTGAAACAACTGCAGGTTACCATCATTTGATTTCCTTCAGTGCATTTGGCCAACCAAAATGGATAGGTAAGGATTAGATCTAATTTTTTTTGGCTAAGTAATCAAGTTTTTGCAAGTGATACTTGTATAAGGTTCAGCGAGATTCCTCATTGTATCTTACCAAATCTGTCTCATTAACTATCTCCTCTGTCCCCTGGCATCCCTCATGTCTGATCCTATTTCCATTATACCACACACTGTTCCCAGAGCAACTCGCCACTCACTGGATATCTGCCAAAAAAATCAGCATCTTTTGCACCCATGCCATCTCTAAAAGGATGCTGTGCACCCAGAAAAACATTGCCAATCTGATGTTGTCCTTCACTGGTAACATAATGGCACAGTAGCCACAAAGCCATGCTGCTCATGGCATATTGTCGATATAGCTGACACTCCCTTGTATAATACCATTCTCTCACCCTTGTCACTGTTAAAGCACCAGTTTCCTTGTCCATAGCTACATCCCATCTAATCATCCTCGGTATGTTATTGCCGCTCTGTCCCAAATGATCACTACTGACCCGCATCTGGTCATTGTCCATTTGAAGAACATCATATACATGTAAGCAAATGGACTAGTCCAAACATGAACCATTATTCAGAACCACCAAAAGTGAACACAAGCTAAAATAGAGGCTGTAGGTTACCCCACAATGAATACAAAATTCTGGCATCATAACCAATAACTAGTCTATAGTCATTGATGGTCTGGGGTACCCAGCTCCCACCTACAGGAAACATATGACAATTGGGTCCTGTCTGGATTGTAGCACCTAATGTAGCCTTATGTCAGTCATGGAAAGGAGAGCTTCTTTGTCCCCCTTGTCCTTGTCCTCCTCCTTGGAGGTCTGCTCCTGTCCACCCAGTTCCTCAGCATCCAGCACATTATTTTGTTGCCAGCTGCACATGTGAAAAGCACTGCAAGTCAGGGTGATACAATGCTGTGTAGATTCTACTGGAAAAACTCCGCCTCACACCACAATCATCTGCTCCACCATAGCCCTGGTCAAAACATGGGCAGTATTGTACCCATGCTCTGTATCAGTCAAAGGGTTGTGCAACAGCATCGCAGACATGGTTGAAGTGGGTATCTCGCATGTCCTAGGAACCAAACTCGTCAAGCACCTGTATCCTTAAATGCACCAGGTACATGACAGTGCTCCAGAATGTAGGAGTTGTGTCACCTATAGGAAGTGGTAACAGTGATCATAGATCACCTGAACTTTAGTTGAATGAAACCTTACTAAACCTCTCTTATTGATGAATTCCTCAGCATTGTGATTTGGCCCTCTCAGTGTCACATTTCTGCTATTGATGGCACCCTGCATCTGTGGGAAGCTATCTACGTTCCTGAATTCTACTGCCCAGGCTGCAGCACTGACCTGGTCATTAGGAAACATGATGAACTGGTATGATCTTGCACAAGTGACATTGGTCACTGTTCTGATGTGTGATGGAGAGATCCTACACAGGTCACTTGTCACTCCTTGGAAGAAGCCAATCACACAGGTTCAAAGCAGCTGTAATGTTCATAGCCACTGGGAGAGGATGGCCTCCAACTCTCACAGCTTTCAGGTCCTGTTCCAGCACCTGGGAGAGTTCTGTCGCAATGTCCCAAGGCATGTGGAGCTTGCATCAACACTGCGCCTTACCCATCCCCAGCAGAAAGAAAGTCAAGGCCAATAAGCTTGGAGCTTTCTGTGGACCCCAAGAATCCTGGTCGTCCTGCTTCCAGCCCTGGTCTTCCTGCATCCTACTTCACCTCCTTGGAAAACAGACACAGCAAGGACTCTCAATAGAAATGACCTACATTGAGAACACAAGGAGTGAAAGAAGTTCTTAAGTCTCAGAAAATCATTGGTGGCATATCCTGCTGATGAGGGCTGAACAAACTCCAAATAGTGCACTTCAACAACAAGGTCTCTATCATTCATTCAACTTCAGCCTCAGCACGTGCAGCCACTTGGTGAAGGTGCCTTGCTTCCTAAGTGATCAGCATACTACGTCAAAATAGAGAATGTGCTGTGCTCCAATAATCTTCCCATTGCAGACCCATACCACTCAGCTTTTCATGACACTCAGTACAGACCATCATTAAACTTACATGACACTGATGAAACAGCAGTCTGTGCCTCCCACAGTACTATCGGAAGTTGCACAAATAATGGTTTGCCATTGGCCAGCATTAGCCTCTTTTTAAGTCATTGCTGCTTACTTCAGCATCTTTGAAATGCCAGTGTTCAATTTGCAAGCAAATTGCCTGCGACCAGCATCTGACCCCTAAGCATCCTTACTGTGCATGGGCATAGCAAATGGATGATGAATTGACTGAAAATTAAATGTAGCTGGAGTTTGCTAATGACTGCTTCATGCACGTAACGCTTCAATGCCCCAGCATTCCACAGATGTAAATCCCACGTGTTCACCCAAGCTGATACTTATTCTACTCATCCTGGGCATCGCCCCAGCCGTTAACTAGTTGTGTTTCAAATTTGGAGAATGGTAAGTGATGGCAGGGAACACAACTCATAGTTGACACAGTTAGCACCAGGCTCTGCCTGGTCATCTGATAGCCCCTAACGCCCCCACCCCAACCACAACTTCCACTGTCCACCCCAGCCTCTGTATCCACTTTTACCTCACTCTAACTGGACAGCCCATTTCCACCCATTCTCTGCACCCACCATGTTGAACTTGGCATCCAACTGTCTTCCCTGTCTCCCCTGCCCTCTGAATCCCACACACCCTGCTCCTTTATCATCACCTTGTGGAGGCAACAGGTAGTCACTGCCAATAACACCCATCCTGTGTCAGTATGTGCCCTCCAAAGCTATTGCACATTCTTTCATATTCCTTGAGATACCCAGCACTATCCTTGTCCCTATCTCTGTGAATGCCCTTGTTTACTTGCCCCACACCACCCACCTTAGACTCCCCACTCATTTTTGGCAAAGATTCTACCAGCCCCACCCCAATAGGCCACCCCCCGGAATCCTCTTGAATGGTAGATGGACCGACCCCTAGGCCTCTGACCATCTCTGATGAGCAGCCCCTAGACATGACTAATCAGGCCCCGACTGCGTATTTATAGTTCTCCACCTGACTGTTACTCACTTCCCAGACTGCGGTCAGACATCTCCTCCGAACGTGCGCAGCTTAAGCAGATAACTGACAATTGTAATGTTCCAGGTCCGAGTGCAGACTGTCCTCATGAATTAGTTTCAATCTCAATAGGACTCAAATCCTTTACCAATCTGTTCCATGCCAAGTCTGGTCTATTCATCGCAGTCGTCATTCGGACTCTCCTGTATGGCTCCAAGACTTGGACTACATATAGGCTTGGAGAAGTCCTGGAGAAGTATCACCACTGCTGTTAGACATCGATTCTTCGCATTAGCTGACAGGACAAGCATGTTAACATCAGTGTCCTTGAAGTTACCAATTGTACCAGCATCGAGGCCATGATCATCCAAAACAAGCTTCATCAGGCTGGCCACGTACTGAACATGCTGGACGTTCCAACTGCCAAAGCAAATCTTTGCGCAGCTCAATTAAGGCACTTAACTGAGAGGAGGAATGAGGAAGCACTTCATAGACTTCTTCAAGAAATGCAACATAGACATCAACAGCTGAGAGTTCGTTGCTCAGAAGAAACCGATTAGGAGGAACGCTCTGTATGAAGGAACATATTTTTTGAGAGCACCCGTTAGTGAGAAGAGATACGATAAAGGAATGTAAGGAAGGAATACCAGCAATATCGAGGCTTCACCTCCTGGAAACACCTGCTAAATGTGTGGTCAGAAATATGGCTCAAGGTTCAGGCTCATCAGCCACACAAGGAAACACAAAAGCCATGACCAGTGACATGAAATTTCCTAGGCGGATAATCATATACCTTAGCTAGCGATTGCTGATGACAAATCTCAGCATTCTACAGGATTTTCCATAATTCTCTTATTCACCACAAAATGTAGTCAGTGTTGAGTTTGCCCTAAAATCCTTCAAGCCCTTTAATTTGATTAACAAATGGATTGTAATCTCTTCTATGAGGCAAATATTGTCTTAAGATATAACAAGAGGGATAAGTAAAGAGAAACCCAGTGGATGTAATAGAATTGGATTTTCAGAAGGCATTGATAAAGTAGCACACTTTAGACTTATTAATAAAATAAGAGCCTATGGTATTGGAGGTAGTATATTGCTGCAGATTGGCTAATAAAAAAAGGAGAGTTGGGATAAGGAGGGCATTTTCAGGATGGCAACCTGTAACCAGTGGTGTGCACCATGGATCAGTGCTGGGACCACAATTCTTTACCAATGACTTGGATGGCAGAAATGAATGAAATATCAAGTTTGCAGTTGACACAAAATAAAGTGAGAAGACAAGTGGTGAGGATGATACAAGTACATCACAGAGGGATACAGTCAGGTTCAGTGAGTGGAACAAACTTGGTAGATGGAATATAATGTGGGAAATGTGAGGTTATTCACTTTTGCAGAAAGAATACAGGAGATGAATATTATTTAAACTGAGGTAAATACAGGAAGTTGCAGCAACGAAGGAATTTGGGAATTCTCATGCCTGAATGTCAAAAATCTAGCATACAATTTCAGCAGGTACTAGGGAAGGCTAATGAATGTTGGTTATTATTTCAAAGGGAATGGAGTATTAAAAAAAACCTTGCTAAAAACTATAAAAGGCACTATTTAGGCTACATCCCGAATACTGTGAAGAGTTTTGGCCCCCTTACGCAAGGAAAGATATATTGGCTTTGGAGGCAGTCTAGAGAAGGTTCACTAGGTTGATCACAGGTATGGAGGGATTTTTTTATGAGGAGAGGTTGAGTAGGTTGGGATTTTACTCATTGGAGTTTAGAAGAATGAGACATAGCTTTATTGAAACGTTATTAAATGAGATAAGACCTTATCTTCTCCGAAAGGGTTGTGAATCAGTGGAATAGTTTAGTACAGAGGGCTGCAGAGACTGATTCAAGTCTGAGACAGACAGATTTTTAGTCAGCAATGGAATCAAAGGTTATGGACAAAAATGAAGAAATTGTGGAAGAAAAGAAGAAAGTTGAATCAGTTCAGCCACAGTCTCAATGAATGGCGGTGCAAACTTGATAGGTCGAATGGCCAATTGATCCCCCATGTCTTGTAGTAAGCTGACTGAACAAACTGAGTGCCAGTGACAAGCAAATTGGAACTCAAATACACTATTAATAGTTGCTGCACAAATGAAAGATGGTCAGCTATCAAGCAACACACTGATTTCAGTTATATAATTGGAGGCATACAGCTTTAACACAGCTGACGGGGCTTGGAGCTCAGATGCTTTTCATGATTCTTGTATTGATTTGGAACATTCTTGGGTTATCATTTTTATAGCTTATTATATTTACGATGTTTGTTATTGATTTTATAGTTCTCGTGTTTGCACAATTTTTGTAGTTTTCATAACTATTCTTTCCACAGTTTTTAAGCCATGTGGATCTTTTCCACTGAAAAGATTAATAAAGTCAGATTAATTGTCATTAACTTAATTGCTTTCATATTTTACTGTATTTTTCAACATGTGGGTTGCATTTTGTATTTCACATCAATTAATAACTTCGAGATATTCAACGATACCTTTGTGAGCTCCCTTAAAAATGTCATTTCAATGGCTTTAAGAGCTTTGAAGCCTTTGTTTGAAGCTTCTGGATATCTTTGATAGTTTCAACCCTTTACACCAATGAGAGATAATTCATTGTCAACAAAGTCTGATAGCAACAGATGCTATCATTTGTTTCAAATTAAAGTATTTGATAGACATGCTACTTGTGACAGCATTGAAAGAAAAACTGGTGTAATCCCCTGGATTAATAACTAAACTCCCAGAGATCCTTACAAAAATTTGCACATCTGAGGAAGCTGATGGCAATGCGTATTTCAGTTAAAACTTGGAAGTGCATAAGGAAACAGTTGATATAGAGGAATCAGCTGGCACTTGATAGGAGGCTGATGTCAGACAATGGTGAATGAAGTGTGCTAGGGATTAGTTTTAGGGATTAGTCATTTCTGTGATCTACATAAACAAATCGCCATTCAGAAAGATATTTGTTATGACAGAACTTCTGCACACATGGTTCATTAAATCACAGTATTTGCAAGGTCTTTCAAGAGTTTAGTCCATTCCATTCAGCAGCCAGGCATATGTCAGTGCCATGGCACTGCTCTATTTTTTAAGCATTTTTGGCACAATTCCACGGTCAAACTGTACAAAATGTTTATGTGACATAGGTTAGATGTAGGACTGATTAGCATATTTAAATTTAATTCACTCTGACTTTCTTTGATAACTCTGGTCAGTTTCTTCAACATGGGGGAATTTCATGACTTAATCAAAACTTTAACATAGACAATCAGGGTCCTAACTTTCACCTCTAACATTAGTGAGCCAGCAATATCCTGAGGTAGTACTATCCCTGCTGCTATTAAATCATTGCTGACATCTGGGAACATAGTTTTCCACTTTAGGAAGTCAGCATGAGCATCAAGCAACTACTTGATCAGATATAAAATAAGCAAGACGCCTGACTCTAAAGTCATATCTATTCTGGTTTAACAATGTACATTAATCACATCCTCAAATGACCACCCATACTGCACCAGTGAGACTTTTCTCATTTTCCACATTAACCAACTGTGCAGGCTCTTGAGAAATGATTACCTATTTAGCTCTGATTAATAATGCATGCAGGGATCATTTCATGTTCTAACAGTAAGTAGTAGCTTTGGGTTGTGAACAAATATTTATTTCTCCATTTACAAGAACAAATTTATAATAGTATAAAAGAAATTGCTTCAGATTTTTTCGAAATTATGTACTTACCAAGCCATGTAATGACATCAGTCAAATGCTTCCACACAACAATTGTAATGCAGCCAACATAATATTTCAGAATATTTGGTATGATTGTGCATGTTTCATTACTGTAGCAGCTAAAACTCATCAAGATTAAACAAACTGCATCACTATGGAATTTTGACTTCATAATTTTTATATTGCTGAAAGTAAACAGACACATTGCTGAAGCTTTTCACCATTAGAACACACACAAGGACATAAAATTTCAAATGATCACATTTACAAATACTAAAAAGGAGAAAAGGGTACAGATAGTTTGATGTTTCAACTCTGATTGTTTTCTCCATGGCAAAGCTGTGGCTAAAACGAAATAAGGACTTCCAAATTTGCTGGTAATTCAAGAAAGGCGCAAGTCTTGGTGAGTCTTTTTAAATTGCAGAGAACAAGTCCCTGCAAGTCACTTTTAGCAAGTGAAAATGAGCTAGCCAGTAATATAAATGAAGACTGTAAGAGTCTATTTAGATATATAAAGGGCAAAAGAGATGCAAAAGTGGACATTGAACCACTGGAAAATGACGGTGGAGAGACAGTAGTGGGGAACAAGGAAATGGCTGAGGAACTGAATAATTACTTCACGTCAGTCTTCACAGTGGAAGACACGATTAATATCCAAAAAATTCAAGAGAGTCAGGGGGCAGAGCTGAGTATGGTGGCCATCACCAAGGAGAAGGTGCTAGTAAAACTGATTGGCCTAAAGGTCGATAAATTACCTGCACCAGATGGACGACACCCTAGAGTTCTAAAGGAGACAGCTGAAGAGATAGTGGAAGTGTCAGTGGTGATCTTTCAGGAATCGCTAGAGTCATGGAGGGTCCTAGAGGACTGGAAAATCACTAACGAGACACCCCTGTTTAAAAAGGGAGTCAGGCAAAAGACAGAAAATTACAGGGCAATAAGCCTAACCTGGTCATGGGTAAGATTTTGGAGTCCATTGTGAAGGATGAGATTTCTGAATATTTGGTAGTGTATGGTAAAATAGGGCAAACTCAGCATGGTTTCCTTAAGGAGAGGCCATGCCTGACAAATCTGCTAGAATCCTTTGAGGAAGTAAAGGGTAGACCAAGGAGAGCCAATAGATGTTATCTACCTGGATTCAAAAAGGCCTTTGACAAGGTGCCACACAGGAGGCTGCTGAGTAAGATAAGGGCTCATGGTGTTAGAGGCAAGGTGCTAGCATGGATAGAAGATTGGATGCTTGGCAGCAAGCAGAGAGTGGGGATAAAACAGTCTTTCACAGGATGGTACAAAAACAAAGTTGCTGGAAAAGCTCAGCAGGTCTGGCAGCATCTGTGAAGGAGAAAGCAGAGTTAACGTTTCGAGTCCGGTGACCCTTCCTCAGAAGTGATGGTGGCTGGGAAAACGTCAGTTTATATGCAGAAAATAGGGAGGTGGTGGGGTAGGGAGTAAACGATAGTTTAGAGCCCAAATTAATAACTATTCACACTCCCAGCCTGATTGCTGGCAACTCCTTTGTCTGTCCAACTGTCTTTCTTTCTCTTTGGGCTCTATCCTATCGTTTACTCCCTATCCCACCCACCTCCCTATTTTCTGCATATAAACTGACGTTTTCCCAGCCACCATCAGTTCTGAGGAAGGGTCACCGGACCCGAAACGTTAACTCTGTTTTCTCCTTCACAGATGCTGCCAGACCTGCAACTTTGTTTTTGTTCCTGATTTATGGCATCTGCAGTTCTTTTGTTTTTTTTCTCAGGATGGCAGCTGGTGACAAGTGGTGTTCCGCAAGGCTCAGTGTTGGGACCACAACTTTTCACTTTATACATTAATGATCTATATGAAGGAACTGTGGGCATTCTGACCCAGTTTGCAGATGATACAAAGATAGGTGGAGGGACAGGTAGTATTGAGGATGCAGGGAGGCTGCAGAAGGATTGGGACAGGTTAGGAGAGTGGCAGATGAAGTACAATGTGGGAAAGTGTGGGGTCGTGCACTTTGGTAAGAAGAATAAAAGCATGGACCATTTTCTAAATGGGGAGAAAATTCAGAAGTCTGAAGTGGAAAGAGACTTGGGAGTTCTAGTCCAGGATTCTCTCCAGGTAAGCTTGCAGGTTGAGTCAGTAGTCAGGAAGGCAAATGCAATGTTGGCATTTATTTTGACAGGGCTTGAATATAAAAGCAGTACTACTGAGGCTTTATAAGGCCCTGGTCAGGCTACATTTGGAGTATTGTGTGCAGTTTAGGCCCCATATCTCAGGAAGGATGTACTGGCCCTGGAGCAGGTTCAGAGGAGGTTCACGAGAATGGTCCCAGGAATGAGAAGCTTAATATATGAGGAACGTTTGAGGACTCTGGGCCTATACTCATTTGAGTTCAGAAGGATGATGGGGGATCTAATTGAAACTTACAGGATACTGAATGGCCTGGACAGAGTGGATGTTGAGAAGATGCTTCTATTGGTAGGAGAGACTAGGACCTGAAGGCACAGCCATAAAGTAAAGGGAAGACCTTTTAGAATGGAGATAAGGAGAAACTTCTTCATCTTCAGCCAGAGAGTGGTGAATCTATGGAATTCACTGCCACAGAAGGCTGTGGAGGCCAGGTCACTGAGTACATTTAAGACTGAGATAGATAGGTTCTTGATTGTCAAGGGGACGAAGGGTTACGGGGAGAAAACGAGAGAATGGGGTTGAGGAACTTATCAGCCACGATTGAATGGCAGAGCAGACTCGATGGGCCGAATGGCCTAATTTCTGCTCCTATGTCTTATGGTCTTAGACCATGACCTCAACTGATTACCTTAAATTGGTTCATAGTCTGCCTATAAGCACAATCAGGATTATTCAGTAAGTGCTGCACAAATGTGATTCTGTAATCGGCATTCTCCCATTTGTCCTGATGAGTGCAATTCAAAATGTTAAAGCAACAAAGTTTGGACTCAAAACATTAAAATTTTCTTTCTGCCCACAAATGCTGTCAGCAATGCCAAGTTTCCCTAACACTTCCTGGTTTTATTTGAGACCATCAGTATCCACAGTATTTTTCTTTTATTTAAGACCTATAGGACAATACTATAGGTGAAAAATGTATGCACTGTCTGTATTCTTACTCTTCATAGTATGTCATCTACCATCAGAAAGTCTGTGAGCATAGTTCTTTAATGGTGAGTCACGCAGAAATTATAATCTTATTCTTTACTTAACTCCATATGTATGTTGGAAGGGTATGTCAATGTTCTGTTATGCTTTCTTTTTGAAACAAGCACATGTCTTGGTCATCAGCCAATCATTTTGACATCAGTAACTGAAGTCTGCACTTGTCAATTCTAGGAGTTAGCTATGTACAAACTCTGTAATAAGTGAGATTTCATCATATGAATATATATTTTCCTCCCAGCAGCAATCTTTTTTAGGTTGTTTGTTAGAGACACAGGGGGTGGAAAATGTTGTAATTGTAAAAGCTGACTGTGGAAACCTAGTATTTATCAAAATTTTCAAAATATACTAACAGTGATTCTATAAATTAAGAAATAAAGTAACAAATTTCCCCTCAAATACTGCATATTTATGTTTATTAAATAAAAGATTCTGACTTACAAAAATTGTAAGTGTAACTTCCCTGAAGTTCAATGATGACAATCTGTGCAGTAAACTCATGTTACACACCTTTCATACAATGAAAACCTACAAGGGCAATTCACGGAAACAATGGTGGATATTGAAAAATAGTGGAAGATGTCAGATGAGGTGAATGGTTGAGGGGCTCGGCTTTGAGACAAAAAAGGCTAAAGGGAACAGCAGCAGAATTCCACAGTGTACAGGCCTGCTAATTACAGACTCATTAAATGAATACTGGAACACTGATGGAGAGAGGGAACACATGGCAATCTCAGCCAAAATAGTGTATTCAAGTTATCATTTGCACTGTACAGAAAAAAAATTTCGAGGGAGAGTAAAGCAGGTTTTTAAGGCAGCGAAGTTGATTATGCGGATTGTAACCTGGGAAACAGAAAACCAGTTGAAATCATTAAACATTACATCCAAGTTCTGATGCACAACACGATGCAGGCTTCAGAGGTATGATTTAGTTTATCCAAGTATCCAAAATATTTTCATAGCAAAGTTTAGAGAAATTGTAGCTATGCTAGAGACACAGGAATATTCAGAATGGGTAAAGTCTATTCAACCTCTCAGGGCCCACGCTCCGCCAATTAGTTCACAGCTAATTTTGAATCCACTTTTTAATCATCTGTTGATATCCTTAGCTAACTAAAAAAAAATTCATAATCAAACTTGCCTATCATTCATCCTGTTTTTGGTGAGTGCTCCAAACTTCTATTATTCTTTTTGCATTAAATTGCGGCTCAAAAGATTAGTGTGGGAGAAATGGGTTCTGATTCATGGGGAACTGGCAACAGTACTGGGGAAACTGCAGTGCTGTTCCTTTGGGACAGGCTTCATTTGATCCATGTTGGGAACCAGCTCCCAGCAAATTGTATAACACTAGAGTTATTGATAGGGATTTAAACAAACATTGGGGGGAAGAAAGTTCAATTGTGGTAATAGCGGTAAAAAAATCAACGCTTAAGACTCTATCTAAATACACGCAGTATATTTATGAAAACAGATGAGTTGACAGCATAAATAAAAATAAATGAGTATTACTTGATTGTTAATGCAGACGTGGTGTGCACAGTGACTATGTCTGGGAATTTAATGTTTAAAGGTTTTCTGGAAGCATAAGCAAAAAGGGAAAAGAGAGGTGATAAACTTTGTTTAATAGAAGTTATCACTGCATTGGCGAGTAGTGATATTGGTGCATTTGATCATGCTGTGCAATTGGTTTTGTTGAAAATATAGAATAACAAAGCAATGAAAGTCATGGGTGGGAGTCCTCTAAAGACCCCTGAAGAGTTGCCTCACTGTAACACAAAGCGTAAATCAGGAAATAATGGAAGCATCTAAGAAGAGCACAATAATACTCACGGGTTATTTTAATCACATATTGACTGGATAAAACAGATAGGCAAGGACGACATGGAAGAAGAATTAGTACAGTGCATCAGGGATTTTCCTTAGAGCATACATTGCAGAACGTACCCGGTAACAGATATAACACAGTGTGGAGCTGGAGGAACACAGCAGGTCAGGCAGCACCAGAGGAGCAGGAAATTTCCAGCCTCAGCAGTTCTTACTATCTCTACCCGGTAACAGAGTTTTTTTAGATCTAGTAATGTGCAATAAGATAGGATTAATAAGAGATTGCATTGTGAAAGGTCCTCTAGCAGGTAGCACTACAACAAAGTAGAATTTCAAATTTCAATTCGAGGGAAAGCAACTCAGATTTCAAACCTATGTCTTCACTTAAAAAAGGGCAATTACAGAGGAATGAAGAAAGAGATGTCTAATTCAGGCTGAAAAAATAGACAAAGGGGTAAGTCAGTCACTGAGCCAAGTCAGGTATTTAAACAGATATTTCATAGCACAGCAAAAATTTATTCCAGCAAAAACGAAGGACTCAAGAAAGATGAGCCATCCATGGTCAACAAAAGATTAATAAGTAGTGCATCCAGTCCAAAAAACTAAGGCATACAAAGTGAAAAAACTAGTGGTAGCCAGAGAATGGAGCTTTTTTTTAAAGAAAAGAAAATGACAGCACACAATTTACAAGCTACTACAGAGGAAGAAAATTGATTTGAACGTAAATTGGCAAGAAATATAAAAACAATCAGAAAGAGCTTCATGTGTATATGAAAAGAAAAAGAGTACCTAAAGGAAGTGTGAGACCCATGAGGGATACAACTTGGGAATTATTAATGGGGAACAGGGAAATGGCAGATAATCTAAACCACTATTTTTCATCTGTCTTCATGATGGAGGACACTAATATCGCAAAGACTAGGTGCAAATGGGTGGAAATACCTTGGACATCTCTATTACAAGGAACAAGGTATTTGACAAACTAATGAGACCAAAGATGGATAATTCACCAGGACCTGATATCCTGCATCCAAAGGTTTCAAAAAGGAAACTTCTGCAGAGATAGCGGAGGCATGAGTCAAAATATTCTATTCAAATATATTCCAAAACTAACTAGATTCCAGCAGATTGGAGAACTGCTGATGTGACACCCCTGTTCAAGAAGGAAGGGAGACATAAAGCAGAGAGGAAGGCAGAAAACAAGAACCTATAGGCCAGTTAGCCTAACATCCATCATTGGTAAAATGCTAGTGCCAATTATTAAGTAAGAAATAGCAGGTTATTTTGAAAAGCTTAATGTAATTAGCGTCATCACGGTAGTTAAAGGGAAATGATATTTGACAAATTTACCCTTGTTCTTGGAGGATATAACGAGAGGAGTTGATAAAGAGAAACTGAGAGATGTAGTGTATTTGGAGTTCCAGAACATATTTGATAAGATGCCACATTATTGTCCAAGATTGTAGCTCATTGTACTGGGAGCAATAGAATAGCATGGTTTAAGGATTGACTGACAAACAGAAGAGTCAGGAAGGGACAGGACTAAATGGTCTTTGTCAGTTGGAAAAATATAACTAGTGGGGTTCCATATGGATCAATCTTAGGACTTCAATTATTTACTGTCTATTAATGACTCGGGTGAGGTGGCAGTGTATAATAAGTCCAAGCTCGCTGACAATACAAAAATACATGGGAGGCCATATTCTGAATGAGAACATGAGGAATCTGCAAAGGGATATAGATAGTTGGGTGAGCAGGCAAAAAAATGTGGTAGATGGAATTTCATATAGGGAAGTGAGAAGTCAGGCATTTTGGTAGGAAGAATCAAAAGGAAGATTACTTAAATGGAATGAGACTCCAAATAAAGTGCAGAATAATATAGGGGTATTCTTGTGCATGAAAAAAAAAGGTCAGCATGCAGGTGCAGCAAATAATTAAAAAGGCAAAAGGATTTTTGGCCTTTATTGTGAGGTGATTGAGTTTAAAATTAGAGGTCTTGTGACAAATGTAGACGATGTTGGTAAGGCTACACCTGGACTACAGTGTACAGTTTTGGAAATAGTATTTAGAAGAGGCAACTCAAAGCAGACTTGCTCGGCTAAATCCTGGGATGAAGGGATTGTCTTCAAGATTTCTAAACAGATTAGGCATGCAAATAGAAAACTTCAGTTCTGAAGTAGTAATTCGGGGCTCTGTCTACAGATTCTGCCCGTGTGCTGTGTTTCTCAAGCATTTTTGTTGTTTTTAAATCAAATTTCCAGCATCTGCAGTATTTTGCTTTTAGTGAACAGTTTAGGCTTTTATTCATTAGAGTTTAGAGGAATGAGGAGTGATTTTATTGAGACATACAAGATTCTGACGGAGCTTTACAGGATGGATGTTGACAAGGTGTTTCCACTAATCGGGGAATGTCAAACTAGGAGACATAGTTTCAGAATAAGGGGATATACATTTAAAGCTGAGATGTGAAGGAATTTCTTCTCCCAGAAGGATGAACACCTGGAATTCTCTACCCCAGAGTGTTGTGGAAGCTACTGAAGTATTTAACAAGGTAGATAGATTTTTGAAATATCAAGGCAATGAGGAGCTAGGATTAAAGAAGTGAAGCTGAGGCAGACCAGCCATTATCTTATTGAACAATGGTACAAGCTTGACAGGTTAAGAGTCCCACTCCTGCTCCTATTTCTCACTGTCTTATGTAAATTTTGTTTCTAAGACTAATCGTTGATTCCAAATATTTGCTATTTTCTCAGATGTACAGCAACAGATGCTAGTATTTAAATGCTAACCAAAAAGAAATGACTACCACACGTCATTCAAAATGTACTTACTTCCTTAATCTCTCAACCGCCTTCGTTTCTAGATCATTATGAGTCCGGGCCAGAACTGCTTCATGCTGGGCACATTTTATACACAGACCAGAAACACGTTCTGAACTGTCTATTGCAAGCAAAGATTCTTGAACCTTTAATCGTTCTTCCAGCTGTTGACATTCGTTTTGAGATTCAGACAGATCTTTTCTAAAATATCACAAATAACAAAATCTTTAGACAATTATATTCACTGACAAGTGAGAATAAATACAGAAGGAAGTAAAATAATACAATGCAATTACCAATAAGCAAAAACTGCATGACTGTGAGGCACAATCAAGCACAGAAGTGGCATTGTGAAATATTCAATTGAATAAATTACATAATGGTCAGCCAGCATTTTTAAAAATAATCTATTGGCTTGCTTTGTAAATGATAAATTCTGTAGCTTCTAACTATCGGGTGAAAAAGTTGACAGCAAAAACATCTGGCCAAGTCCTGGTTTTTAATCAGCACAGCCCTTGACAAGCTTTAAATGGGGCTTCCATTCAGCACTTTCCCGTAGCCATAAGTTGGAAGCATTAATTAATGATCTACCAAACCAGTCTCTAATGTGGTTGGTTCGCTCGCCAAGTTGGTTCGTTGGTTAGCAGACATTTCATTATCCTGCTGGGTAACATCATCAGTGCAACCTCCGATGAAGCGCTGTTGTGTTTTCCCCCCTGATATTTAAACTCTTGGGTCCATTGGATTTGATTACCTCATTCCTGGTTTTCCTTCGCAGTGGTGTATATAAAGAGTTTAGTTCTGTGTGTTGATGGCCCTCTTGGTAGAGAACCAGGCCTCTAGGAATTCCCAGTTCTGAGGAAGGGTCACTGGACCTGAAACGTTAACTCTGTTTTCTCCTCCACAGATGCTGCCAGACCTGCTGAGCTTTTCCAGCAACTTTGTTTTTGCTCTAGGAATTCCCGTGCTTCTCTGTTTGGCCTGTCCTAGGATCCAGGTGTGTCCCAATCGAACTGGTGGTTCTCCTCATCCATGTGAATGGAGATGAGGGAGCATTGGCCGTGACTTTTTGTTGCTATTTGGTGTTCATGTATTCTTGTGGCCAATTTTCTTCCTGTCTGTCCAATGTAATGTTTGTCGCAGTCCTCGCATGGAATTTTGTACATCATGTTGGTTCCGTCCATAGTGCTAAAGGAGTCTTTGGTTCGAGTTAGCAGCGGCGTAGGATTAACATGGGTTTGTGTGCCACGCTGATGCTTAATGGTCGTAGAGTCTTGGGGTCAGTTTGGAAATGTTCTTGATGTATGGTAGTGTGACAAGTGTGTTAAGGCGTGCAGTATCTTCCTAATGTTGTTCGTGTGATAGGCATCATTGGATCCAGTTGGTTGGTTGTCCTTAAATACTTGGTAGAGGTATTCTTCTTCTTTTTGGCGCAGTTCTGGGTTCCTACAGTGTGTTGTTGCTCATTTAAAGTAGTGTTTTCACTCAAATTCGTTTGAGAGTGTTGAGGTGGTTACTGTTGAAATTCAGTACTTGGCCAGTGTATGTGGCTTTTCTGTGTACCTTCATCAGGAAATGGTGACTGAGAATTTGTGATTGGGATGGGATTGTGACCTTGGGAGTCCCTAGTCAAGAATCAGAAGTGAAAGACACACAAACGTCTTTAGACATCTGTGTAGGGGCAGATGTGTCTTTGGTAACAGCAATTGTACATGAATTGTCTTCAGAATATCTCATTCACCCCAAATGTGGATGAAACTAGAAAAATTGCCTTGAAAATAAGCTGTCCCACTTTCTCCTGGCTGGTGAACAACACCCTGCAGGATCTCCATTTCTATGGTAATCTGAAGGAAACTTCAAATGGTACAAGGTGCAAAGTTAAAACACTTATCATAATCTTAAGAATTGCAGTTGTACTATTTGAGGTGATCAAGACTACAAATTGACGTCACTGCCCTTAGGAAAACCTGCCTTCCTGCAGAGGGTAGCTGAAGGGAAAAAACAGAGAAATGCACATTCTACTAGAAAGGCCTACAGCGATTTTTGTGCCTCTAGTGTAAGTTTTGCCATCTGGAACAAGATCTTGGATACACAACCAGGGCTCTCCAATCGTGTAAATGAAACACTCATGACACTTCATCTGCATAACCTCTGACATTGATGAAGTTTTCACTGCTATCTGAAATAAAATGATCATTCCTTTGGGATACTCCAACCCAGAATAGACCATCACTCCAATGCATGTGGAATCATTGACCCCATTTGTGCCAATAAGAATGACATCCTCTTGTTAACAAATGATATAGACAGCATGGCCTCATTATGACACACACTCTCTTCCACCAGAAAGACAATTACAAAATCATATGGAAGCATCTCAGATTAAAGCTTTGCTACCGCCTGGATTACATAGTAGTGCAGGTCAAAGATCTAATTGATGTCTGTATCACTTACATATGCAGGGGGTTGGTATTGGCTGGAAAGATCAACAACATGTTCAAAAAGATGATGAACTTCTGCACAGCAGTAAGGGACTACAAGGTTCAAACTTCCAAGAAGATCACTCTCTCAGCCTCAAAGTAGTCTCACCAAAGAGAGGAATTCCATGTGCAGTTTTTGACCAATATGAAAAATCATCACATATCCTACTCAGTTTCAGAACTGTGCGATCAAATAAAGTCAGCTGCATAAAGATAATTGTGTCCATTGGGTTCAAGCATAATTGTTACCAAAATTGGAAAAGAAGGCTGAAATAGACGATCTCCTAGAACCAATACAAGGAGCTTTCAGTGCATGGAAGAACAACCTAAAGCTGCATGTTTAGAAGGCAGCATTCTAACAATTCCCTGATAGCTGGAACTCAAAGACAAATATGGAAGGTAAAAGGACATGCGGTGGGAAGACAAAGCTTGCAAGATTCACCAAATGCTGAAAAAGTTACGCAGGGCTTTTTTTTTTGAAGTCACCAAGGCCATCAAAGAATGGTGTCTCTTGATTTATTATTTCAAGGGAAGGCAAATGGTAATGTCAATGGACTAGTAATCCAAAACCCTAGGATGCTGCTGTAGGGGCATGGATTCAAATCTCATCATGGCAAATGGTGAAAACTGACTTCAATAAAAGTCTGGAGTTAAAGACCAGCATAATGACAAACATGTAACCACTATCATTTGGCACATAAAAACCCACCTGGTTGACTAATGCCCTCGAGGGAAGGAACTCTGTTATCCTCAATTGTTCAGGCCTACATGTGATTCTAAACCCACAGCAATCTGGTTGATTCTTAAATGAACTGAGTGGCTTTCTACATCATTTCAGAGGGCATCCCAGCCAACCACAATACTGTGGATCTGGAGTCACACATAGGTGAGACCAGTTAGGAATAGCAAGGTTTCCTTCTCTAAAAGACATCTTCCCACAGATGACAATGCATTCCAATTGGGAACAATAAGATGCCATTCAGTCGTTCAAGCCTGCTCCGCCATCGATAAGATTATGGCTGAACTTCTTTGTGTTCCAAATAGCACATTCTCATCTTTCTCTGATAGCATTTTATTCCCTTACCTAACAAGAATCTATTTACCACTGTCTTAAAAATATAAAAAAAAAATTTCCACAACCTCTGCGGCAGTATTCCAAAGTTACACAACTCTCAGAAAGAATTTCCCTGCACCTGTTTCCTCAGACAGTAACCCATAACTTTAACAACTGGGCCTCCTAGTTCTGGTCTAACCTACAAGAGGTAACATCCTTTCCATGTCCACATCATCAAGATCATTCAGATCCAATATGTTTCAATCAGATCAACCCTTCGCTCTTCTAAACTCTCATGAAAGCAAGCCCACCCTGTCCAATATTTTGCCTCACTAGACTGCATGCTCACTCCCGGTATCAGCCTAGTAAAGCTCCTCTGAATGGCTTCCAAAGCATTTACATTCTTCTTTAAATAAGGTGACCAAACCTGCACATAGTATTTGAGATATGATCTCAACAATACCCTATAACTGAAGCATAACAGCATTACTTTTATGTCCAATACTCTCTTAGTAAGTGCTTGTAACCCATTAGCATTCCTGATTATGTGCTGTATCTGCATACTAACAATTGTTACCCGTAAATTAGAAAACCCAGATTTCTTGGAATTCGACAGTTTTCATCTTTGGGGTGGTACGGTGGCTCAGTGGTTAGTACTGATGCCTCACAGCACCAGGCATCCAGATTTGATTCTAGCCTTGGGCCACTGTCCGTGTACATAAAGTCAGATAGGTTTCTTTTCATAGAGTCAGAGTCCTACAGCACGGAGACAGGCCCTTTGGCCCAAACTGGTCCGTGCTGGCCAAAATGTCCATCCACGCCAACCCCATTTCTCTGCACTTGGCCCATATCCTTCTAAACCTTTCCTGTCCATGCATCTGTCCAAACGCCTTTTAAAAGTTATTAATGTACACGCCTCAACCACTTCCGCTGGCAGCTCATTCCATATGTGTACCACCCTCAGAGTAAAAATGTTGCCCCTCAGATTCTCATTTATTCTTGCCTCTCTTACCTTAAACTGATGCGATCTAGTCCTTGATTCCCCAACTCTGGGAAAAAGACTGAGTGCAGTCACCCTATCAATGCCTCTCATGACCCTACACACTTCCATAAAGATCCCTCATGAGTCTCCTACTCTCTAAAGAAAAATGTCTTAGGTGCAACCTCTCCCTATAACTCCCTTGAGTCCTGACAACATCCTTGTAAATTTCATCTGCACTCTTTCCAGTTTAATAACATCTTTCCTGTGGCAAGGTGACCAAAACTGAACACAATGCTCACCAGCATCCTGCACAACTGCAACATAACTTCCCAACTTCTGTACTCAATATCCTGACTGAAGGAGGCCAATGCGCCAAAAGCCTTCTTCACTTCCGTGTCTACCTGTGATTCCACTTTCAGAGGACCGTGACCTGAACTCCAAGGTCCCTCTGTTACACTACACTCCTTAAGACCCTACCATTCACCATGAAACTCCTACCTTGATTTGACTTTCCAAAACGCAACATCTCTCACTTATCCATATTAAACTCCATCTGCCATTTCTTGGCCCACTTCCCCAGCTGATCAAGATCCTGCTGTAATTTCTGATAACCTTCCTCACTGTCCACGATTCCGCCTATTTTAGTGTCATCTGCAAACTTACTAACCATGCCCTGTACATTTACATCCAAATCATTGATATAGATAACAAACAGTAATGGGCCAATTTGCCAGCTCTCCCTGGATTCCATGTGATCTAACCTCCCAGAGCAGCCTACCATGTGGAACCTTATCAAAGGCCTTACTGAAATCTATATAGACTACGTCTACTGCCCTGTCCTCATCAACCCTCCTGGTCACTTCATCAAAGAATTCTAACAAATTTGTGAGGCATGATCTCCCAAGCATGGAGCTATGCTGACTATTCCAAATCAAACCCTGTCCTTCCAAATGCATGTACATCTTATCCCTCAGAATCTTCTCAAGTAACTTACCTATCACAGATATTAGGCTTACTGGTCTATCGTTCCCACATTTTTCTTTGCAGCCCTTCTTGAATAAGGGCAATACAGTCGCTATCATCCAGTCTTCTCGGACCTCCCTCATGGCTAATGATGATTCAAATATATCAGCCAGGGCCCCCGCAATTTCTTCTCTAGCCTCTTGCAGGGTTCTTGAATATATCTGGTCATGGCCAGGAGATTTATCCACCTTCATATATTCTAATACTTGCAACACCTCCTCTACTGTGTTATGGACTGTCCCCAAGATATTGTCACTAACTTTCCCAAGTTCCCAAGTCTTCACGTCTTTCTCCACAATAAACACAGAGGAGAAATATTCATTGAGGACCTTGCCCATCTCCTGCGATTCCACACATACTCGTCTACTTTGGTCCTTGAGAAGTCCTATTCTCTCTCTAGTTATTCTTTTTCCTTTAAAGAATCTCTTTGGATTCACCCTAATCTTCTCAGCCAGACCTATCGCGGGCCCCCTTTTCGCTCTCCTGATTTCCTTCTTCAATAAACTCCTATATAGCTCTAGGGATTCCTCTAATCCCAGTTGCCATGCCTCCATCTTCTAGTCAAAGCCTCAATATCGCTTGTCATCCTACTCCTGCCAACCTTGCCCTTCTCCCTCACAGGAACATACAGATCTCGGACTCTAAATGTCACAGTTTTAAAGGCTTCCCACTTGCCGGAGGTCCCTTTGCCTACAAACAAACTACTCCAATCAACCCCTGCAAGCTCTTGTCTAATTCCATCAAAATTCACCCTGCTCCAGTTTAGAACTTGAACCTGTGGACCAGATTTGTCCATCTCCATAACGATTTTAAAATTAATAGAACTATGGTCACTGGCCCCAAAGTGCTCTCCCACTGTCACCTTAGTCACCTGTCCTGCTCTATTTTCCAAGAGTAGGTTGAGTTTTACCCCTTCCCGAGTAGGACCCTTCCCGAGTAGGACCCTCTATATACAGTTAAGGAAACTTTCCTGAACACACTTAACAAATTCTGACTCCTTAACACTTTATGGCATATGTGTATGTTAGGAAAATTAAAATCCCCGACTATGACAACCTTATTGCGCCTGCTAGTCTCCCCAGTCTCCCCGCATATTTGTTCCTCTAATTCCCATTGATATTTGGGGGGCTACAATACAACATCAATAACATCAGCATCCCCTTCTTATTTCTTAGCTCCACCCACAAAACCTCACTGGATGATACCTCAATTATTTTATCTTTGGCTACTGCTGTGATAGTCCCCTTAATCAAAAATGCAACTCCCCATCCACTTTCTTCTCCACCTCTGTCCCGCCTAAAGCACCTGTACCCTGACACAAAGCTGCCAGTCCTGTCCCTCCATTAGCCATGTTTCTGCAATGGCTGTAATCTCCCAGTCTCACCTACCTTTCCACACCCTGAGTGCATTGGCCTTACCTGTCAGTGTTCTTGTTTGGAAACAGATGCAATGTAATTCATTGCATCCATAGAAATCTATTTAATTCATAATGCTATAGCACAATGGCTCACAATAAAATCAGTCAAACTGAAGAAAATCAAAAATATTACTGAAACATGAAAAATCAAGTGAAATCCTAATATTTTTGGTAAATCAACTCAGCTTAGGAATTTACTGCACAAATATGGTTACCATTACCAGATAAAAATCAAACAATACTGTGGTAGATAATGTTCAATGTGAGAAAGTACAAGGTTATTCAGGCTGGGTCCAAGAAAGAGTGATCATATTATTTTCTGAAAAGGTGAGAAGTTGGACGCTGTAGAAAAGATTTACAGGAATCATTAAAAACCAGTGGAATATAGAAAAAAGTGCAATAAAATCTTATCTATTATTTCAAATGAGCCAGACTACAAAGGAATGGAAACTACACTGCAGTTGTGTAGAACTGTAGTGCTACATCCAGTTCCTAGCAATGTACTTCAGGAAGATGTACTGATCTTGAAATTAGTGCAGCACAGATTCACCACAACAATACAAGCTGACAAAGTTAAATTATGTGTACAGGTTTCACAGACACAAATAAAGAAGATTAAGGGCAACCTAATTGGGGTTTTTGAGATGATTAATGGATTTTGTAGAGACGATGGAGAGAAACATTTTCTTCTCAAAGTAATCCAGAAAAAGGGTTATAATCTTAAAATGGCCATAAGCATCCGAACAATTTTTTTTAAGCAATGTGTCTTTTGCTTGTTGAGTTTTAAAACAAAGCTGGAATGGCTCCATAGTATAGAAATTAAATACTGAGTACATTATTACAAATAACTTGTATCCAGGATATTATTACCTTAGTAATGAAACCCGAGTCTCCAGTGTTTCAGTCTTTCCTTGGTAAAGAACGTTTAGATTTTCCTGAAAATGAGACATGAAATTATAGGAACAGATTTCCTCAAGATAAATACATCCGCATATACCCACACACAATATACTCACCACTTCTAGCTGTAACTTTCTGATTTCTTCTGTAACAGTTTTGCTCTCTGGTTGTGTCGAAATAAAAGATGACTGATTTTGGTCTTTTGCTAATGAGATTGGCTCCAGCACTTCCGGTCTTTTGACGGTCTTTTGGTCCACTGAGCAAGTTGCTTGCGAATTTGGCTGGGAAAGATTGGGAAAAGGTGGGAAATACAAAACTTTTAAAGAAAATTTACGTTGATATACACATCAAGTTTAAAAGACTTTAGGAAGGAAACAATGGCCTTGGAAAGAGTACTGAGGAAATTTTACCAGAATGGATTTTACCAGAACTGAGGGATTTCAGTTACATAGAGAGACTAAACAAGACAGGAATTATCAACAGAGATGGTTAAGGGAGGTTTTAGTAGAAGTGTTCATCATTATGAAGAGTTTTGTCAGAATAAATAAGGAGTAGATGTCTCCACCAGTAAGAACGTTAGTAACCAGAGGCACAGATTTAAGATAATTGGCAAAACAAAACAGAAAAAAAAACTTCATTTAAATAAACCTTATGATTTGGAATGCACTGCCAGAGAAACTGGCAGAAGTCAGATTTGTTAGCAGCCTTCAAATTCGGAATTGGATAGTTACTTGAGAAATAAAACTGGATTTGGAGAAAGATCAAGAAATTAAGGCTAACTGAATGGCTCTTTCAAAGTGCCAGCACAGACACAAAGGGCATTTCGCCTCCTTCTGTGGTATATAATTTTATTGATTTTAAAAGGTGCCATAGCATTTTGGAAGCACAAAGTGTAGTAAGAACACAGCAGGCAAATGTATGGTAAAGGACTCAGATACAATGAATCAATTCTTGAGAATTCCAAATGTATTTGTTTATATTCAAAATAATTAGATCTTTTTAGAATATGAACACAGTAAAATTTAGGCCCAAAAATAGTGAATATTATGGGACTTACATGAATATGAAGGTGAATACAAGGGAAGTAAAAGAATCTAAATCTTAGTTTTAAGTACATGTCCCTCAAAAGCTTCAGAACGCATCATTAATTCTGGAGCTTATTTTCTACATAAACCAAGCAACTCATTGCAATTTTGACAGAAAATTGTTCTCTGAAGAACAATCTAGTCAGTCCCAAGTGCTGCTCTATTTTATTACGCTATAAGTTCATTTCCCTGGCTCTTGCAACATTCAGCACTTGTATGGTCTTGAAAAATAAGCCACATGTTTCTGCTTAGACTTGATATTCTTGTATAGATGCAATAGTGTTGCAGTACGCCCTACTTAAGTGTTCATATCTTTCAAATTGCACCTAAGTTCACTTGCAAACACAATTTATTGTTGAAAATGTTCTATTATGAACCAAGTTATGGTTGCATTCGGATTAGGATACAGAAAATACATATTGTTGGGATAATAAGGTAGACTCGATGTCTAGTGTAATTCTGCATGCAAATAATACCCTTTGCATCCTAGAAGTAGCATGGATAAATTGACTCCCAGTTCCTCTTCATATTGATGGCTGAGACAAGCTATCTTCTAGTAAGGAGGTTTCAACAGTCTTTTAAGTTTGATTTTATTTATGATTCCTGAAGCCCTAATTTATCGTGCAAAATTATCACTTTACATCCAGTACATAACAACCCAAATGACAAACGCAATAACTAATTGACAAGTATGTGTGACATAGAGCAGCCCACTTCAGGTGACATGTTGGAGTTCAGAAATTCTCCATAAGATAAACTTCTACACAATCCAATCAATTAAGCCACTGTGGAACTCAGAAATTAATTTCTGAGAGTAGTATGCAAGTACTTATGAAAAGTATGATTCACTATCTAATGCGGTCTGAAGGAATGTCTGATACATAACAGAATGAGGGAATAGATGATAGGTGTATTAGTTAAGAGTCAATTGGGTTTGAATTGGTTGTATAAACATAGGGAGCTGCTAATCAGTAGGGTCTGAGTTTTATGTAGTTAACTAAAATGAAGTTCCCATATAAAAGAATCTGGGCTCCATCTCCATCTATTGTTTACTCCTTCCCAACCCCCCACCATATCCTCACCCCTTCTACAGCATATATACCAGCTTCTTCCTAACTACAATCAGTTCTGAAGAAGGGTCACCAGACCTGAAATGTTAATTATGCTTTCTCTCCACAGATGCGGCTTGACCTGCTGAGTTTTTCCAGCAATTTCTGATTTTATTTTGGATTTCCAGAATCTGCAGTTCTTTTTTTGTTCATATAAAAGTGTGGACTTGAGTTCTGTTTAAATACAGTTATCTGTTGGAGTATAACACCGGCCATGATTAATGTTTTCGTGCTGCCATTTTCTATACACAGTGCATAAGCAACAAAATTTTCATTCTACTAACTTTGTACCGAAACTCTCATTTGCAGTATGAGTTTTCATGAATGACTAAGGAATTAAGTAGCTTTAGTGCCTAACGTCTTTTTTTTACGCACTAAACTTTAAAACAGGTCATTCAACTTTTGTATCTTATCAGGAAATTAAGACTTACTGATAAAGGACAGACAGATGGTTCATTCATAGTAGCTTGAACAGCTCTTGCCCTTAGTTGCTCGTGAAGTTTTTCATTTTCAACTACAACAATCTGCACCCGTTCTTTCACATTCAAGAGTTCCTCCTGAATTGATAAATTACCAAAATGTGGTAAGAAAATTTGTCAAAGTACTGAAAAACGTAAAGAAGAACAATATAATGTTAAGTAATACTTACTTTCCTCTGACTCATCCATAAAGCAATTACCCATTATTACATTATAAAATAGATTCTTTTGAATATTATTCAATCGAAACTGTGGAGCTTGGAATCAAACTTGTGAAAATATGCCATCGTAAGTCAATATAGCATAATATTCAACTATCATAAATCAGCCTGGTACTTTAATTAATAACACATCACTAGAATAGATAAAAACAAAGTATACTTTCACATCATTCAAAAATGTCCTAACACAGTCCACCTCACTACTTACTTTGCATATTGACACATCAGACACTTAAACCAATATGTAAAATGATTTATCACATATGCCATTACCACATGATGTGACGAGTTATACAATTATTACACCCTTCCTGTTCTAAAGCTCACACTTTATTATATCTTAATTTAACATGCATAATATTTACATCTGCTTTTGACTGCACTTTAAGAAATCAATTTATCTAGCTTAAAAATGAGAATACTATTTGTTTTCTGTACTTTATACACAACTAGATATTTTCTTGCAGAAAATAATCTATTTTAACACAATAAATATGAAAAAAATGTTCAAGTTGACTAAACTGAAACCATGAACAATTCACCATGTGGATTTTCAATCTGTTGTTTTCATTAACAAGCAACACACCAAACGGATAGTGCAAACTGCTATGCCAAAAATGATCAAAACATATAATAGCAAATCTAACAGATCTCAGTTTGATAGCATTTACAACAATTCAAGAATATCTAAAAATAGACTATTCATCAACATTAAAAGTAAAGTTTTATCTTAATGCACAAGCAAGTGAGATATTCTCTCCCACTGGGAAAAGATATCTTTCGAGAAGGATTATGAAGTTCCTAACACTTCTGAAATTTCAGTGGTACGGTCTTACCACTGTTCAAATCCCTCTTGATTTGCAAATGTGGGTGTTAACCTCCGAAAGGTTCCTCCCTACAGCATTTGATACTATATTATTTAATATTATTCCTTAATTATTTAGGGAAGATTCCAATCACAAGTTTTGAGCTTTAATATAGTCAATTTATTCGTGATTTTCGTAACATGGCGATTTCTTTAATTTCTCCCTTATTCTTTCAATCATAAAAGAATCTTAATATGTTTCAGTAAAGATGTTTCATTTCTCTGTCTTTATGAGAGTTGTTTGATACTAATATGTAATGGTATTCATGTGATAAGGATCTTTGTCAGTTATTATCAGTTGAATGCATCAGATTTGATAGCTCCAATATCTTTTCTGTAGTTACCACCATACTTTCATGCGTAGGTGTGATTGTGTCAGGTTCCTTTCCAGGCTTTTACATGATTAAACCTTTGTCTATACCGTTTTGTTGTTTGTGCTGAGCACTATGCTATTAACTTAATAGCATGTGTTCATTGTTTCCATGTCTCCTTCTCGGTACATCCTAATTTCGAAGTAGACTTTTCTGACTTTTCCTGCTGGTTACAATGAAATACTTAATCATTAACTCATTATTCTATGTGAATCTTTATCTTTAAATGTTTTTAATGCCTATATGTGTTCCACCTTGTCAGTTATTTTTATTTCTCCATCCAACCTATATTTCTAAACAAATATTGTTGCAGATCCACAATCAGGACAGTTAGACCTGTCCCACCACACTTCAGGTTTAAGGTTTCTTGGCAACAAAGTTGCTGCAAGGACAAGTTGAGGGAAACAGAGGGTGGAAATTGCTCTAAGGGAAATGGTTCTGCCCCTTCATGTGAAAGTTAATGGAAAACCTGCCTCCACTTGATTACCTTTCCATGAATATCTACTCCCTCTGCTTCTAACATTCAGTAGCAGTAGTATGGATCACCCACAAGATGCACTGCAGAAATTTACCAAGGTTCCCCAGACAGTACCTTCCAAACCCACAACCACTACCATCCAGAAGGACTAAGGCAGCAGATACATGGGAAAACCACCAGCTGCAAATTCCTCGACAATCCACTCACCGAAATCCTGGAATTCCCTCCCTAACAGCATTATGGGTCCAACCAAAATGCATGGACTTCAATGGTTTAAAAAGGCAGCTCAGTACCACCTTCTCAAGGGTAACTAGGGATGGGCAATAAAAGCTGACCAGCAGCACCAGGCATAGGGTGCCATCAACTGTAAACATGTTGCACTGTTTAGAGGGATATACGACAATGCAGCAGAATTCATCAAGAGGAAGGAGTTCCAATCAATCAATCTCCATACGATCGGTGATCACTGTTACCACTTCTTGGAAGTGCATGCCTGCTGTCCCGGCAGCTCGTATAACTCCATTATCCTGTACCACTCTCACGTATCCGGTGCGTTTGATTGTCTGGGAACACTGAAATGAAAGCTGTTGTGGGACAAGTGCTACCCACTGCAACCATGTTTCATGACAGCATTGCAAAACTCCCAACTAATATAGAGTGAACGTATAACGCTACCCTTGCTTTAAGCAGGACAGTGGTAGAGTGATGGGGCCGCTGAAGTTGTGGGTCCTGGGCTTGGACTCATCTGGGGCAGCCTCCAGTAGGGAGCCTGCACATCATCATAGCATGCTCTGTCACATCTGTCACACAACAGTGTGCTGGATGCCAGGAACCGCAGGAAGGGAAGAAATCTTTTGATGAGGAGCACAAGGACACTAGGACGGAGGAAGCACTTCTATTGTGTGGCATACCTAAGCATACCTTGGTGCTATAAGCCAGGCGGGACCTGATTGACACCAAGTTCCAGTCATCATTCGTCATTATATCAACATTCAGTTAGCAATGTGGGAGCAAACCAAAGCCCCAATTTGTTTTGCGTGTGTTTTGGGGGTGAGATTCCAGGCATAAAGGAAGGATTTGATAGGGAGTGCCTTTCTCACAACCAGACAGGCTATGTCTTGGTCCTTGTTTGCAAGCAAAAAAACACTCTGCCAAATGATTTTGACAAATCTGCTCAGGGAAGCATCCAACAAGATCAATCATCACCTTTTCCTGCAGGGTCTAAACTTGTTATGTGCTGACCTGTGCCTGATGGGCTTGTGCTTGAGGTATTTATCTGCACAAACATTTCCACGTGGGGCATGGTCTCACTCGATGGAGAATTCCATATCAATGTGGTGAGCCCCATACTTTGTAACACTGGGGAAAGGAAGAACCTCCGCTTGTGGGTGACACTTGGTATTTTGTACTCCAGGTACAATCTTGATGTGCCTTAGGCTCAACCTGTTCTCTGAAGATCATTCCCTCAACCCAGAAATTAGCCATGTGAACCTTCTCTGTACTATTTTGAAGGAAGGGCATCCTTCCTTAAGTAAGAGGATCAAAACCATAAATAGTACACTTGTTGCATGCTCACCAATGCCCTGTACATTGCAGCTAGGTTTCCCTAGTTTTAATCCACAACACCCTCTGTCATCTCAGTACAAAGATCAATCTAGGCACAAAGCAAGGTAACAGGTATTCCAACTTTGCTTAGTTTCATGCTACATGTACATCAGAACTCATTCTCTGAAATGGACAAATGCCAGAGGATTCAGAACTCACATTCAGTAGATAACATGTCATCACATTATACTGTGCCTGGCAGATGGAAATATTTGTGCAAATCTATCATCATCACTGAACTTTCTCATTCCTAGACCCATTCTTGTAAATCACTTTTGCCTCCTCTCCAATGCATTCACATCTTTCATATAATGAGGTGCCCACAACTGTGGACAAGACTCCGCTGACAAGTTCAACATCACCTCCTTGCTCTTGTACTCTCTGCCGGTGGTGGTGATGAAGGAAATCAAGGAGATGCCACAACCAGAACTGAAACTCTTTTGGACCTGAAGAGACCAGATCACAGTAGAAGATAGCGTATTATTTTGAACTGCAAGAGTTATTGCCCTGAGCAAAGATTGCTGCCAGATACTGGCTGAACTCCACCAGGGTCGTGTAGGGGTTTCCAAAATGAAGATGTTGGTGAGAGGTTATGTCTGGTGGCCAGGACTGGATGCAGACATGGCTGCATTGACAGGGCAACATTGACAGGACAGTGCCCAGAATGCAAACAAAGATAAAAAAATGCCACCAGCAGCTCCCCCACATTTGTGGGAATGGCCAAGTAAACCCTGTATGCAGATTATTTCATGAGTTCAGTGTTCTTAGTCATTGTAGACGTCCATTCAAAGTGGCTGGACGAGCATAGAGGTTATTTGTCAAACACAGGGACAACGATAGAAAAAAAACTGAGGTTGGTTGGCTCGCTGAGCTGGTTCGTTGTTCCGCAGACGTTTCATTACCCTGCTGGGTAACATCATCAGTGCAGCCTCCGATGAAGCGTCGGTGTGTTTTCCTGCCTGGTTTTTAAACTCTGGAGTCCGTCGAACTGGATTGCCTCACTTCCAGTTTTTCTTCGTAGTGGAGTGCATATGGGCGCTTCATTGGAGGCTGCACTGAAGATGTTACCCAGCAGGGTAATAAAACGTCTGCGGCACAACAAACCAGCTCGGCGAGCCAACCAACCTCAACACCCACAACCCGAGCTACAAATCTACTAAAAAACCCTAGACAGAAAAGACTGCGTGCATCTTTTGCAATACATGGACTCCCAGAAATGTTGGTCACAGATAACCAACCATTGTTTACCAGCAGGGAACTTCAGTATATCCTGAAGTTGAATGGTATTCAAAATATAAGGACAGTTCCATACCTTCCATCATCCAAAGTTCTGGCAGAAACAGCAGTCCAAATTTTGAATGCAGGCTTAGTGAAACTGCCTATAGCTTCATTAGATACCAAATTGTCCTGGTTCCCAGTTGGTTATGGAACCACCGTTCATGCAACTATAGAGATAGCTCCAGCAGAGTTGCTAGTGGTGAGAAGACTCCACACCTGGTTAAATCTGATCTTCCTAGACCTGGCTGGGGGTGGGGGGGGGGGGGGGGGGGGGGGGGGGAGAAGCGCTGTGGCTGGTGAAACAGAATAAGGAATACGAAAACTGGAAACAAAGCTCCACTAACTAAGACAGACAGTTTACTTCAGGGGTGCTGTTTGGTGTAGGAGCCTCCAAAATGGCCCCGCATGGGTAAGAGGCATGATTGACACAAGGTCAGGACCAGGTGATGTATAAAGTTCAAGTAGGTGCGACGGTCCTGAACAAGCACGCGAACCACGTGAAAGCTGCAAACTCACAAATGGTGTGGGTGCAAAATGGACTGGCTCCTCAACAGCCTTTCCAACTGTTCCAGAAACCCTGGGTTCCCCCTCTCTGTCAAGCTGAGGATACCTTGGAATTGGAGATGGATGGTGGATGTCACCACCCCAATGACTTTGCCATCTGAAGAAGAGAATGAATTTCTTCCAAGATGCTCTGGGCGCAAGAAGCAAGCTACTGTGTATTACACACTGCCTGAGTCATAGGTAGGGTTGGAAGAATGTTGCTAAAATGCCCCAGGAGCAACTACAAAAAAACGAACCAGCCTATGTCTGCAGACTCAGAGGGGGAAGGGTGTAGTAATTGTATTAAGGTCAGCCAGATGGATCTCATTGAATAGGAGTTCTCTGATTGCGGCTGTCAAACTGGTCCAACCAGAGAGCCCTGGCTGAGAGATATAAGCAGGAGTGTCAGAGGTTCTGTTCATGCTGAAAACAGGCTGAGGCAGCGGGAAGAGTGAGAAGGACTCTCCACATGTAAATAAAAGGTGACTTTATAATGGGATACCAGCCTCTGTGGAGATATTTCAGTTATTACTGAAAAAGTCCTTCTTGATAATGTTGACATCTCACTTTGCTGATGATTGAGATCGACTATGGAATGAATTGCCAGGGAAAATGGTAGATGCAGGTACATTTACATATTTCAAAGGCATTTAGACAGGTATACGAACAGGAAAGGTTTACAGGGCCAAACACAGGCAAATGGGGCATTTAATTTGGGAAACCTGGTCGACATGGACTTCCGTGTTGTATGACTATCTTCTCAACATCATACTGCTTCTTTGTAAAACTGAGAAAAGCCAGACCCCCTTTTCAATGAAAAGGGGACCTTTCTTCAATCATTTGACAGCTCTTGTGGTCTAATTGCAATAAATTAAAACAGTAAATACCAATGCCTCATTATTAATTTAGTCTGTGCTATTCTTATACTCTCCATGTAATAAGTAAGCAGATGAAAAGATTATTCTGGAATTGTTACGACTAACACACGCTTGATACAGAAGACATCTAAATATGCAAACAGTAAGTCGCAGGTTCAGAAGAAAGGGATAGGATTACAAAATGGTCTAAACACCCTTACTCAATGAATGGCATGCCATTGAGAAATGGCATGATCAGATCTAAAATGTCTAGATGATCCCTAAAACAGACAGTACACCATTAAACATGCAATATCACAGCAGTAATAAAGATGACCAAGGCACTGGGACTGTACATTGTTCCATACATAAATCACTGAAACAAGAGAAAAGTCAATTTTAACTTTCATCTACATAGAAGAGACAGGTTGTAGTGGTTTCTGTAGCAGAATACCTCACGCTTTGCATACTCTCAAATCCATTTGGACAGTTTGCATTTCAAACATACAATAAAAATGATTCTCAACATTTAGCATTCATTTCTGAAACAGGATCATGATTCTGCTCAAAGAATACATAACCAATTATTCAAGTTACTTTTGCTTCAGGCGCTGTGATCAGATTCTGCATCAGCAAACAATCACTTGCTTGGGTGGGGGAGGGGGTGCAGGGAGGTGCAAGGGAGGCAGACAGTCTCCTGAGCAGGCAGATAGAGACAAAAGGGTTGATTTCTTAGGAATGGTCACTCAACCTGAATCTGATTTCTCTCCACAGATGTTGTCCAACCTGTTGAACTTTTCCAGTAACTTCTGTTTTTATTTCTGATTTGCGGTTTTTTTGATCTTTATTAAGAAAAATAGGTCACAATTTTTAGGGCCAGGATGGATGCCCTCAGTGTGTAAATAGTCCCACTCCAAAGTACAGCCTTCCTTCTTAATACTTCAAGCAAAATAGATGGTCCTTTTCCACCCGCCTGCCCAACTCAGGTGGGAATTGAAGCCAGATCCTTTGGTCCAGGGCTGGGGACACTGGGGCTGGCAACAAGGAGGCCTCTGGGCCTGCTTTCTTCTTTATCCCCAAATCGCCATGGTTATATTTCATTTTTTTGAGAGACAAAAAAAAATGTAGACACCATTGTGAATATGCTTTATCATTTTTTTTCTCCACCATCATGAAAACACTCATGTGGCCAATTGAATACTTACAAGCAAAGCCTGAAAAGGGCAATGCTAACATCAAAAAGTGAGGTGGATAGGGAGAGAGGGAAGAAGGGAGCGGACTAAATAAAAATGGAGTTGGAGGGTAAAATAAAGCATTCTATCCCCTACAGTGCCCACCTCTTTCTAAAGGCATCAAGAGTACTGGTGGATACGGTGTGCTCCCTTCCCAATGACACCCAGGTTCAAATGTAAGTGAGGAAGAGGGACAGGCAGTTAGTAGAGATGACCCCTCTGCTGCCTGGACCCGTTTATAGACAGCTTGGCCAGGCCCAGCAGCAGGCCCATGAGGAGATCTTCCTATCGGTCCAGGTGCCCTCCACCACCAGGTGCACAAAGATCAGGAGGGGTTGAAGTGTAACCAAAAACACAAAAATGGAGCGCAATCACCCATAACCAATATGTACAACCTCCATTGTATTATAGTGTAGGCATTATCGGGTTTAGCTGGCTTATTAACAAGCACAATTGACCCTTGGTTATTTGATTATGGCAGACTACTGATTATGATGCCCACCCACCTACTATCATGGGAATGAGCTTAGGTGTTAGTGGGAAGGTGGTAGACTGAACCTTATGCACTATGTGTGTTCTCCACTCCAGAAAGAAAAAAAAACACATCTGTTGGTTGCACACATAATATCCAGCCCTTTTATTTACCCTCTATTTTTGCAAAATACCTTGGAAAAGTTTTCGGTGTTTAACATTTTACATAATTGCGAGGTGCCATTTTTAGGAATTATGATAATGATGATTTTTGGTCCAAATGGTCTTTTTCAACATCTGACAGTCTTTCATATTATTTTACACTATCAAGAGCTGTCAAATCATTCCTAAATAAAAAATACATTTGGTGGAACATCCAGGTCACAAAGTGAAAATATATATACAGGATACTGGCCACAAAAATACCTGGAGCACTCTGTTGAAGTAAGAGATAACTATGAACTTTCTGATCTACATGCTAATATTTGCCAAGTTAAGTCCTTTCCACAATCTGCTCAAAGTACAACTCTTCTGAAAAATAAGCATATAAACAACTAACCTTGAAAAGCTTGACTTCTGCCTCCAAATGTTGGATATATTCTGACTGGTCATTGATAATAGGTACAAGATCGTCAATGGATGGGGAACAATCCAAATCATTTCTTGTTCTCTGTACATGAAAAGAAAAGGCCAAGTCTTAATAAATATATATTTATAATCCAGTGTATGTCATGATTTGTATAATTTATTCCCTCAATGTCGATAGGACCTGTTGTAGCCAAAGAATTCACCAACTGGACAGTGCATTGAGTACAGGAGTTGTGAGTCATATTGCAGCTGTACAGGATGTTGGTTAGGCCATTTTTGGAAAGCTGTGTGCAGTTCTGGTCATCTGTTCTGGGAAGGATGTTGTGAAACTTGAAAGGGTTCAGAAAAGATTTACAAGGATGTTGCCAGGGTTGGAGGGTTTGTGCTATAGGGAGAGGCTGAATAGGCTGGGGCTATTTTCCCTGGAGTGAAGGCTGAGGGGTAAACTTATAGAGGCTTATAAAATCATAATGGGCATAGATAGGATAAATAAACAAGGTCTTTTCCCTGGGTGGTGGAGTCCAAAACCTAGAGGGCATAGGTTTAAGGTGAAAGGGGACGGAATTAAAAGGGACCTAAGGGGCAACCCTTTTATCACAGAATGGTGGTATGTGTATGGAATGTGCTGCCAGAGGAAGTGGTGGAGGCTGGTACAACATTTAAAACGCATCTGGATGAGTATATAAATAGAAAGGGAAAATGGGCCAACTGCTGGCAAATGGGACTAGATTTATCTAGGATATCTGGTCAGCATGGACAAATTGGACCGAAGGGTCTGTTTCCGTGCTGTACATCACCATGACTCTGTGACTCTAATTAAAAAAGTTTACTTTTCATTTGCTATCAATACGCCTCCTTTTCAAGGTCACAACAAAAAGGTACATAGTAACTTTGGCAGTACCAATACATCAGTTGGAAGGTGAATCGCTTTGGTATTCTCAAATGCTAAGTTCGGTGAAGAGTTTTCAGTTTAGAAACAATTTATTATTCTGATTATTCTCATCCATATTCTCTTGGAATTCAAATAAGTCCTAATGTCTCAGTAAAGCCAGTCACTTTTAGCAAGTAAGCAGATCATTGACTCCAAATTAGAAAGCAAAGTGAAAATTTAAGTATTTCAGTGAGGTACTAATTGTGGCATATGTTTATATTTAATTATAAAAGTCATGTAAACTCCCAGTTAAGGTTCAGCATTTTTAAAAACCAATCATTATGCACTCAGAGTTAAGACCATAAGACATAGGAGCAGAAGGAGGCCCAAGAAATAGACTGGGGAAATCGATGGCCTATGAATCCAGGGAACCAGGTAACATTCTGGGGACCTGGGTTCAAACCCAACCATAGCAGATGGTGGAATCTGAATTCAATGAAAAAAAATCTGGAATTAAGAGTCTAATGATGAGCATAAACCTACTAATGATCGTGAGGAAAAATCCATCTGGTTCACAAATGCCATTTTGGGAATGTAACTGCCATCGTTACCTGATCCGTCCTATACTTGATTCCAGACTTACAGCAATATGGTTGACTTTTAACTGCCCTCTGGGCAATTAGGAATGGGCTATCCTAGCTTGCCTAGTCCATGACACCCACATTCCATGAATGAATTAAAAATAATTCAGCCCATCGAGTCCATTCCATCATTCAGTGTGATCAAAGGCTGATCTGATAAGTCTCAACTCCACTTTCCTGCCTTTTGCCCCCTCAAGCCTTGATTCCGCTACTGATTAAACACGTCTGTCTGCCTGTCTGTCTGTCTCAGCCTTGAATATACTTCATGATCCAGCCTCAACAGCCCTCTCAGGTAAACGATTCCAGATTCACCATCTTCAGAGAAGAAAATTCCCCTCTCGTCGGTTTTAGATGTGTGACCCTTATTCTGAAATTATGCCCTCTGCTCCTAGACTCTTCCACAAGGAGAAACAACCTTTTTGCATCTACCCTGTCAAATCCCCTAAGAATCTTGTATATTTCAAGAAGGTTGCCTCCTATCGTTCTAAATTCCAATGAGGGAGCAAATTATTGCAGATGCTGTAATCTGTACTGTAAACAAAAACTGCTGGAGATCAAAGCTCTGATGAAGAGTCATCTAGACTCAAAACATTAACTGGCGCTCTCTCTCCATAGATGCTGCCTGACCCATTGTAATCTCCAGGATTTATTGTTTACAGTATAAATTCCAATAAGTACAGGCACAACCTACTTAACCTCTCCTCATAAGATAGTGCTTCCATACCCAATACCAACCTAATGGACTTCCACTGCATTGCCTCCAGTGCTGGTATATCTTCCCTTTGATAATGGGCCCAAAATTGTTCACAGTATACCAGCTGTGGTCTGACTAGTGCTTTGTATAGTTTTAAGCAAAATCTCCCTTCTTTAATTCTATTTGAAATAGAGACCAACATTCTGTTTCTTTTTCCTATTACTCACTGATCTTGTATGCTCGCTTGTTACGATTTACACATGAAGATTTCCACATCTCTCTGTTCTGTAGCTTTCTGCAGTTTCTCTCCATTTAAATAATATTCAACTCCCTTATTTTACCAAAGTGCAAAGCCACATATTTCCACACATCTGCCAAGTTTTTGCCCACTTGCTTCATCCATCTATATGAAGGTCCCTCCTTCTCAACTATTCCCCTTACCTGAGACATGAAACTCTCAAGTTAAGCCACCAACAATCATCTATCTCTACCATATTCCTCTGCAGACTCTGTGTATTCCTCATCAATTGCCTTCCAGGTTATTGCTGTGTCATCCACAAACTTGGCTACAGTACATTCACTTTCCTCATCCAAGTCATTAATATATATTGTAAATAATTGTGGCTCCAGCATTAATCCGTGTGGCATTCCACTTGTTACAAGTCGTCACCCTGAATTTTGCCCCTGATCCAACTGTCAGTTTTCAGTTACATAGCTGATCCTCTATCCATGCTAATATACTACCTCCAACAACATGGGTATTATGTCATTAAGTAGCCTAACATATGGCACCTTATCAAATGTCTTCGGAAAATCCAAAGTTTTCCAGCCAATGCTTCCCCTTATCTATCCATTTATTTAAGGATTTCAGTAATTTTGTCAGGTACCATTTCTCCTTCATGAAGTCATGTTGACTCTGTTTAACCAGATTATGTATTTCTAACATGTTCTTTGGTTACATTCTTTATAACAGACTAACATTTCTCCAATAACAGACCTTAAGCTAGATGGCCTATAGTAGTACCTTTTATCTCTGGCCTATAGTTACCTTTCTTTTTCTCTCCCTCCCTTTTTAGATAACGGTGTCACATTGGTAGTTTTCCAACGCTTAGCAAATTTTCCAGAACCTTAGATTTACTCAGAAGATTACTTTCGGCGTATCCACTACCTCTGTAGCTACTTCTTTCAATATCTTATCAGTTTCAGGGGACTTATTGCTCTTTAGCCCCACGTTTCCCTTCCTGTCCCACTCTGCAGTATCATTAGCCAAAAAACTGCCATATGCTTTCTAAGGCTATGTTTCTCCTCTCCCAAACAGACTTCAATCAAGTAGATACAAATGATATAAGTTTAACACAGCTGCTTGTCTTTACAATTAGTACTATTACTGCACAATAAACTAAGGATAATTATAGATACACGCGTTAAAGCAGTGTAATGAATTCAGCTAACAATGCACATAAATGTCATAATACTTTATTTGAAAAGCATAGATTTTCACTGTAGACCCAGTAAATGCTCTGTTTAAGCAGCATCTACTGTCACATATTTGGTAATGACGGAAAGCTGGAGGTGAAGGTTCTTAGTTTTATAAGAATTAGTTCTATCGAGTAACAACTACATTTTCAGGAAACAAAACCCATATACAAACTTTAACCTACAAAAGCAACTATGGTAACCAGAATAACCTGGAAATATGGCACTACAAAACAACAGGCAGGCTCCCCATTCTTTAGTGATGGATTATGATGAAAGGCAGGGCAGCATGATATTCCAGATATAGAAGTTTCAGGTTTGATAGGGGGAATTTAAGAGATGGAGGCATTGCATTATGATAAAGGACATCATCATGGCAGTAATGAGGGAGGATATCTTAGAAGGCTCTTGAGATGACACAATCTGGGTACAGCTGTGAAATAAGAAAAACAATGTCTCTGCTGGGATTATACTACAGACCTCTCAACAGTCCAAATGGAGATACAGAAGCAGACATGTAGGAAAATTACAGAAAAGGTGTGAGATAAATAGGATTATCATGGTCGTGGATTTCAACTTTGCTAACATTAACCAGGATTGCCTTAATATGAAACAATTAGATGGGATGGAATTTTTAAAGTGCATCCAGGGGAGCTTTTTGCACCAATAAATTGATGGCCTACTAGAGATGGGGCAGTGCAAGAACTAATCCTAGGGAATGAAGCCAGTTAAGTGGCTGAAGTGTCAGTGGGTAAACATTTTTGGGATAGTGACCATGACCCTAAGTTTCAAAGTCATTCTGGAAAAGGATGAGGATAGTGTTAAAGTAAAGTGTCTAAATTGGAAGTAGGCCAATTTCAATATCATTAGACAGGATGTGGCAAACATAGACTTGGAGCAGCTACTTGCGGGCAAGTCTATATTTGGAAAGCGGGAGTCTTTTAAAAGCAGTATATTGCAAGTTCAGGCCAGTGTGCTCTGGTAAGAGTGAAGGGCAACAGCAGAAAGTCCAGGAAATGCTGGATGTCAAGGAATATTGAGAGTTTGATCAAGGAAAAGAAAGCATATGTTAGGTACAGAGCATTAAAAAAAAAGCAGGGAGGCCCTTCAAGAGTACAAAGAGTGTAGGGAGTACTTAAAATCATAAATAAAGGAGGTCAAAAAGGGGCCATGAAATATCCTTGGCCGATAGAATTAAGGAAAACTCCAAGGCATTTTATAAGTATTAAGAGTAAGAGGATTACTGGGAAAGAGTGGGGCCTATTAGACACCAGAGAGGCAATGGGTGAGGCCGAAAATGAATATTTCTCATCTAGATCGACAAAAGAGAAAGACTGGAGATTTCATTTGGGATGGTGATGTTCTAGAACATGTTAAGATTAGTAAGGAGGAATATTAGATGTTTTATTAGGCATACAGATGCATAAGTTTCAAGGGCTTGACGAAATGTATCCAGGCTTGTATGGGAGGCAAGGGAGAAAATTGCTGCCACCCTGGCAGAGATATTTAATACCTCAATAGCCACAGGTGAAGTGCCAAATGACTGGAGGATTGCTAATGTGGTTTCATTGTTCAAGAAGGGCAACAGGAATAGGCCAGGTAATTACAATTAGTCTGGCATCAATGGGAGGGAAATTATTGGGAAAATATTCTGAAGAACAGAATTAATCAACACTTGGGACAGCAGGGACTGAGCAGGGATAGTCAGCACAGATGTGTTAGAGGGAGAACCTGCCTGCCTAATTTGAGTTTTTTGAAAAGGACTAAGTATACCAGAGAGTGGCGGGAATCTGAAACTTATTGCCTATAAAAAGGTGGTAGAGGCACAAATTCTCATAACATTTTAAAAGTATTTGCACGTACATTTGCAGTGCCAAGGCATACAAGGTTATGGGCCAAGTGTTGGAAATGGGATTAGAATAATTAGGGAGTAGCATGGTGGCACAGTGGTCAGCACTGCTGCCTCACAGCACCAGGGACCTGGGTTCAATTCCAGCCTTGGGTGACTGTCTCTGTGGAGTTTGCACATTCTCTGTATAGCTTTCCTCTGGGTGCTCTGGTTTCCTTCTACAGTCCAAAGGTGTGCAGGTTAGGTGGATTGGCTGTGCTAAATTGCCCATAGTGTCTAGGTGGGATATGCAGGGAAAGGGTCTGGCGGGAATGCTCTTTGGACAGTTGGTGTGTACTCAATGGGCCAGATGGTCAGCTCCTACAGTGTAGGGATTAACAATTATGTGGTTCTTTTTGACAGACAAAAGGCCATTTACTATGCTATAGACCACCAATGATGAGGTTTACATGAACTTCAGTAAGGTCTTTAAGGTCCCACCTGGAAGGCTGGTCCAAAAAAATAGGAGCCCGTGGGATCCAAGTCAAGTTGTCAAACTGGATCCCAAAACCGGCTTACAAATAGAAGGTAAAGGGTGAAGATGGAGTTTTTAATGATTCGAAGCCGGAGATCAAAAGTGTACAACAGGAATTAGCACTGTGGTCCTTGTTGTTTGATACGTATGTTGTGCAGTAACATTCACATCCAAGTCTTTAATCAGTAAGTTTGCAGACGGTATGAAAATTGGAGGTATTGTTGACAGTGAGAAGGTTGTGGTCATGCTCTGATCTGATTTTGATCAGCTGGTAAATTGTGCAGAGAAATGGCAGATGGAATTTAATCCAGAAATATATGTGGTGATGGATTTTGGGAGGTCTAATAAAGAAAGGATTATACACAATGAATGGAAAGCCCCTAGGCAGTACCAAGGGACAAAGGGACCTGAGTATACAAGTCCACAGATATCAGCACAGGTAGTCAGGGTGATGGAAGTGGCAAATGGGATACTTGCCTTCAGTAGCCAGGGCATAGAATACAGGAGCAAAGAACTTTATAGAGCATTCGTTAGGTGACAGATGGAATGCTGTGTGAAGTTCTAGTGGCCACAGTTTCGGAAGGAAGTGATTGTGCGGCAGAGGTTCCAGTGGAGATTCACCAGAATGAAAGTCTCAGTTATAAGGAGAGATTAGATAGGCTGGGTTTGTTTTTCCCACAGCAGAGGGGGCTGAGGGCATATCTCATTAAGGTATACAAAATTATTAGAGGCACAGGTAAGGTAGATTGTAAGAATCTTTTCCCCTAGCAGACATGTCTAAGACCAGAATGCTTAGGTTTAAGGTGAGTCGTTTAAAGGAGATCGGAGGAAAAATGTTTTCACCAGGGGGTGCTCGAAATATGGAATCTGCTGCCTAAGAGTGTTCCAGGCAAGTACTCTCACAGTTTTTAAGAAGCATCAGGATAAGCACTGAAAATACCACGATATAATAGGCTATGGACCACGTGCAGATAAATGGGATTAATGTAGTTTGGTGATAGCATAGACATGGTGCAAAGAACCTATTTCTATTCTGTATGGCTCGATGACACTACAACCGAGGCAAACTCAATTGTTATTACTTGGCACATTATTTTAAAAAATCATCCATGGGACATGGGTGTCACTGGCTGGTCAAGCTTTTATCTCTTATCCCTAGTTGTCATTGAGGTGAGCTGCCTTCTTGAACCACTGCAAGTCATTTGGTGTAGGTAGACTCACAATGCCACTAGGAGGAGATTTCCAGGATTTTGACGCAGTGACACTGTAGGATCTGTGGTATATTTCCATGTCAGAACAATGAGCACCTTGGAGGGGAACCTGCATGTGGTGGCTTCCATCTATCGGCGGTTGTGATCTTTCTAGATGGTAATGTGTTTGGAAGGTGTTGTGGGTAAATCATCATAAGTTACCTTTAATTCAGCTACTTAAGAAATCTCACAGACGATCAAGTATTGACATAATGATTTAAACTTAATTGCGTATAGCAACAAAAATAAGACACCTCAAGTAGGGAAGTTAAGCCTTACCACTCAACTTGGCTATTATCTTATTAATGATAGAGTTTAGCTAAGGTTCCACCAAGTGTCCTGGGTTTGGTCCTTGTGCAGTGTTGCTCTTTGAAGTTCTGCTACTGACTTGTTCTGGTGTTAGATTCGTACATAAATTTCCTCTTTCAAATTTCTAGTGTGATATTATTGATGATTCAATAGATTTTTTCATCCTCAACATTGATCACACTTCTGGATACCTCAGGTCTGTAACTTGCCTTCTTAACAAAAGTAGCTCCCTGTTTCTTGTCACATTTGAAGTTAGCTGTTTGTTTGAAACAGTTTTTCCTGCAATTAACCCTTTACTTCGGGACATTCCTTCTGCAGGCAGTCTTAATTGCTCATTCGTCAGGAGGCAGCAGTTTATCAAGCAGTGTTATCTCCTCTCTCCCATAAAACAGCTTGTTTCATGTTGTTTCTCCCCAGGAGTGGCTAATTTGCATGTTGTTTTTAATTTCTTTATAAAAATCTCTCCTTATCTCTTCCATCTCAAGAAAGAAATTATTCCAGAAAGAGTTATTGCTGATTATTTCAATCCGTGATGTTGTTAAAGTTGCCAAGTTTACATTGTCACAAAAGATGCTGTCTTAGGAGCTTTGGGAAGTTGCAGCAGTGCATCTGTAAATAGTACATACAGCTGATGCTGAGCATTAGTGGTGAAGGCACTGAATGGTTGTGAATGTGATGCCAATCAAGTGGGCAGCATTGTCCAAGTGATATCCAGCTTCTTGAGCATTATTGGAATGCACCCACTCAGGCAAGTGGAGTGTATTTCATCACATTCCTAACCTGTGCCTTGTGAAGGGACTTTGGGGAACCAGGAGGGGAGTTATTAGCTGCAGTATTCTTGTTCTCTGACCTGCTGTTCTTATTCTTCCAGGACGTTTAATCAGTGTCATGGAGCCATATTTTGCTATTTTGCACACTTTCCACAAGGAAGCAATAAATTTTAACAAAAACTAATTTACACCTTGCAGTCAGTTGTATCCACAGTGGTGGCTTTACAAATATCACTTTGATTAAATATGATTACTTTGGCATTAATAGGCAAGGCATTATTTAGAAACAAATACTAGGAATCAACCAATATACTGCCAACCAGAAGGGTCAGAAGTAAAAAGATGACCGAAGAAGAAAAAGCTAAAGTTAGAATTGTGAATTAATAGCTTGTAATCACAAGTCTTGTTAGATATCAATGATCTCTTAGATATCACAAGATGCTGGAACAACTGGGTAATAGTGTTATGATTCATTCACAAATGGATTTGTTTTACACTTCAGATAGATGCTTTTTCCCTATTACTCATAACATATTAATATGCCAATGGTAAATCAATACTATTGCTAAGCACATGGGGGACCCCCTCAACAATACTGAACCTAGCCACAGGACAGAAAAATACTAACATAATTATGTAAATTTGAATTTAAGTATAAATATTTTGCTACTCAGTTGTATACTGTAATATGTGACAAACTAACTTTGTTAACACATTAACTTCTAATGTATTTAAAATGCATAAACCTTTCCAATTGCTGATTTTATTGATGGTTAAAGTGAGTATAAATGAGAAATTCACTAATCTGAGACTTGGTTTCCAGTAGGTCTTGGGACACGTAGGCACCCAAAAGATATTACAATTCAACAGAATTTCAAATCTATGTAGAAGTAATGGTGATGTGTTAAATATTTTCAAGTGAATGCATTAACATTTATAGATATGGGTTTACACAAATAATTCAATGGGTTTGATGTTTAAGAAAGATGGTTACTGGTCTGGTTAATTATCAAAACATGAGAACTAGGAGAAGGAGTAGGCAATTCAGCCCCTCTGCTGTTTAATACGATCATGGCTGATCTTATCTTGGCCTTGACTCATGGCTAAAATACTTTCACAGAAAAAACAATAAAACCGCTATTTCCGAATGGGCACAAACCAAAATGGAAAATAAAATGGTAATTAGTACAAGAAACTCCTCATAAGTTGGACTTGTCAGCAGTATAACAATCATTTGACGAAATAAAACTGAAATAACAATATACACATTCGTGTAACTTGTATTATCAAAGATATAAGGTATAAGATAAAATATTGGTAGTAATACAATGGTAGGGGGTGATAGTTGATAGCACTCACCTCCTATTCTGAAGGACATGCTTTCAAAGACAGATTTGAAATAATCTTCCAAGTTTATTTAAGTGTGGCACATTATCAGGTGAAGTGTTAAATCAAGGTCCTGTTGGCCAACTCAACTGGCTTTGAAAGATTCTATTGCATTAAAGAAAACAAACCACAACTGGGCAGTATTTTTCATTCATCAACATCATCAAAATCTGATTATCTGGTCAGTCATTTAGTTTTTGTTCGTAGGATTTTGGGAAATCTCCAATTTCCCAAGGCTCCTAAGATAGCACCTTCTAAATCTAATACCATCTAGAAAGGCCACAGCCGTTTCCATACCTGGAAGTTCTCCTACAAGGTGCTCAACATTCTGACTTGGAAATATGTTGCAGTTCCTACGTTTGTTTTATGTACAAGACTGCATGGCTTTCAGTTTCTACCACCCTTTGTGGCTATTACATAATTCTGTCACCACATAATTTAAATCCCAAATACCTTACTTTCCTTTAATAACACAATTGTCAAGCCTGACCCCTACATTTTGATGGCTGGAAAAGAACATTTTTGAAATTACCTTTTTTGACACCAATGAAAATCTCAATCAAGTCCATCTCATTACCTTCTCAAGATAGTACATTTCTAGGATAGGAAAAAAGCTTTTGCCAAATCAGCTTTCCTCATAAGGTGGTTAAGGTGCTAACGAGAAGTTGAAATGGTTGAAAACGGGTTGGCTATACTGGGACCAACCCACTCAAGACAGGACTTATGGTGTATGAGAAAGGTAATGAACGTAGAGGAGGTTGTTCACTTTTCTGGAATTGTTAAACTCAATGTTGAGTCCTGAAGGCTGTAAAGTTCCTACAAAAAGTTCCAGCATATATAGTTCTTTTGCTTCTTTTTAAGGTGTACCAGACTGATTCCTAGGATGTCTGGACTGATCTATGAAAACTGGGTTGGTTAGAACTACATTCACTTGAAGAATGAGGGAGAATCTCAGAAAACCATAACATTTTAACAGAACTAGAAAGGACAACTGCAGGAAGGATATTCCTCATGACTAGGGGAGTCACAAATAGATACATGAGAAGACCATTTCAGCCTTAAATGAGGATAAATTTCTTCAGCTAGAGACAGTGGGGTGATCTTGTGGTATTCACAGCCACAGAAAGTAGTTGAGGTCAAAACATTGAGTGTTTACAAGAAGGAGTTGGATATGGTTCTTAGGGCTAAAGGCATTAAAGGGCATGGGAAAAAGTAGGAACAGGATTAGAGTTGAATGATCAGCCATATTTGTGTTAAATAGCAGAGAAAGCTCAAAAGGTAAAATGGCTGACTCTTGCACTTATTTTTTATATTTCAAAAGCTAGAACTGAACATTGTTCTCCGAATGTAGTACGATGGGCCAAATGCAAATCAACGAAGTGATGTTGAAATACTAAGGGACACCAGTGTACATATTGATATTCCTAATTATCGGTTTCAAAACATTCTAACTTGTATCAGAAATATTAGCCGGTGTATAAGTTAAATTTCTGGTCACAATTTAAAAACAGCAATAATACCAGTATGAACATTATTTAGCTGCTGCTAAGTCAAGCCTATGAGGTGGCTCTTGCATTTGAGACCTCTGTTGTGTTGGGACCATTACAGTTTTTCTTTATTTTTCTCATTTTTGGTTTTGAACTGTGAACTGAAGTTGAGAATTGAACTTTCAACAACAGCTTGTTTAACAAAAAAGGAAAGGGCAAACAAACAAACAAACTTGAAGGTTGTTTATGAGAACTGACCTAGAACACTAATTACAGGTTGATTATTGTTCCAAGAATACTGCAGACATTTCAGCACCCGTGATGTATTGTGCTCAAGGATTGGCAGCTGCACAGATGCTAAAAGAGTCAATTAAAGACAGACTAATACTGATCAAACAAGGAGAATGTTGAAAAAGAAAGAAAAACAAAGGTCTGAACTGGTTTTGACTGTTGTTGTTTCGGCAATGTAGTTGTGAAAGCTGCTAGATCGAGTTTTGGTTGTTCTCTCCAGTTATCCCTAGTTGTCAAATGATTGAAAATTCTGAGAAATGAATCCCAGTAAGACATAAATAAAAGTCTCCAGCAGTCAATGGAAGCTGATTATACATTGACTTTGGAATTCAAGATATACAGTACCACTTGCCTATGACAATTCATTATCCAAGGACTGTGTGAAGGATTAGCAACCATCACTTAAAACTACTGAAGTGAACTGGCCAGTTACAACTCTTATTTTCCTTTTAATTTATCCCTTAACTGTGTTTGTCTTTGGTTATGATCAAAGAAGATTGGGTTTAAATTGTTGGCATTTAAACAACAAAGTAATTAATTACTTTGCTCTACTACAGTTACAATATTAATAATAAAAAAATGTTAATTTTTGTTTAAATTGCAAGCTTGGTGCCTGATGTCTGTTACTCAAAGCCTGGTTAGGAACAAATCAGACATTTCAGGGTCTTTGAATCATTTATTTATTGTCATGTGTGTTCAATATAAAATACAGTGAAAATTGTGTACTGTTGCCACACATGTGCATCATTTACTTTAAAATAAAACTTAAAAAAAAAACTTAAAGAGAGGTAAAAGGTACTGCAGATGCTGGAGAATCCGAGATAACAAGCATGGGGCTGGATGAACACAGCAGGTCAAGCAGCATCATAGGAGCAGGAAAAAGTGAGTCTAGTTTTTCCTTCTCAAGTGCTACAGTCCCACTCCAGGCTACACCAGCCCACCCCATGCTGTTGCCAGAGTACCGTTTCAGGGTTATGCCAGCCCATGCCATGCTGCTGCCAGGGTCCCACTCCACATGGAAGTGAGAGTCCCATCTCAGGCTTCCCTGGCCAGCCGACTCTGTAGCCACGCTGCCTCTAAAGACCCCAGCTTGGAGCCCCGCAAAGCCGCCTTCCTACCAAAGAGGTCTCCTTATCAGTTAAGTTTGAGCAAAAACTAAGTAAAACTGAGAAAGGGGAAAGGGAGAGAAAAAGAAAAGAGAAAAAAGGCAAAAGCAGATGAAGAGGGCAAGCCTGGACAGAGGAGCCCGGGCACTGCCTACTTCACTGTTGCCTTCTTGAATATTTTAATTTCACATTGTTGTGATATCCAATGTTGGCAAGTTTCATTTGATCTGGTTTACTATCCCTGTTTCATAACAGTTGCTTGTTTTTTCACTTATTCTCTTCACTTAAGGGACTCAAGTAATCTCGGATATTTCGGATTATGAACCACACTACGATCATTGTTGATGAGGTCCGTGATCATTTGGTAAAAACCTCCTTTAAGATTACTTTTCTTTTCCATTTGAGATATTGTGGTCTAACCTAAGATTTAGTGAAACATTTTGGCTTTTTCACTGTTACAATTCACTATGCCATCCTGCAGCAAAAATGGGGACACTGTGGCATCACTGAGAAAGTCTGCTGCATTTTCCTTGCTTTCTTCTTCCCAACATGCACAACAAGAGAGCATTGCATTATTGTGGTGCCTCACTTTAGAATTAATAGTCCACTAATGCAATGTGCCAAAGTGAATGAAAGTTGAGGGTGTGATCTTGACTGGTTGGATTAGAATTCCAGTATTCCATGGCTAAAGCAACTAAGGCAGCACTAAACTAATTTTATGCTTTCCTACCGTACACCAGTTAAGCAAACGTAAACAGATAGGCTTGCAACTAGAACATACAAAAACTTGCAGTCTAAAATCCAAGTGAAATTTCTAGAAAAATTTGACTTATTTATTTAAACATTAGTATATTCTCTTTTACTTATCTATTACCATGGGATGTGTGCTGGTCGCAGCTGCTGAACTTGGTCTTTGTTCCGTTTCTTGATGTCGCAATAGGGCTCGGAGCTCATTAACTGTGTCAAAAAGATGTTATAATCTAACATGGTTCCATTTTAACAGCATTGCTATTGAACACAAATGTAGTTTGCATACTAAAAGAAAACAAATGGACATATATTCACAACCGGTTAAACGCAGTATCAGCCTGAATAATGGCAAACATAAAATTGATGATCTAACAGGGTTCTTGCCATTGATGGCATTACCAATATAAATTAGGTGATTTTAAGTCACAGTGTAAGCAAAGATAAAAAAGTAACATTTGGCCCACAGTTAAAACAATTCTAGTTATCAGGACAGGAATCGTCTGCAAAGTTGGGTAGCTGGCAAGACATTATGATTTTATCTAAAGCAAAATGCTGTGTGTGTTAGAAATTTGAAAAATAAAGACAGTGCTGGAAGTACCCAGCAAGCCGGGTAGTATGCAGAAAGATAAGCAGTTAACATTTCAGATCAAATGAATCTTCAGCAAAGGTGACAGATCTGAAAGATTAACTCTGGCACAGATTTTCTAGTCTTGGAAAGTTGGAGACCAGAGATTAAACAGATACATATTAGGACTGTGAGAAAGTCCTGATGCACTGACTCAATGACAATTGCATGTAAAGTTCGAACCTCTGTAAAGGAATTCCACTGATTCTCAGGAACCTCTGAAAAATTCTCCAACTCTGTATTGTTGACAGAATTTCTGACAGTTCTGATTTACTAACCCAAGTCATTACTTAGAACACATCAGATAGAAAATTTCCCAGTGCAAATACTTGGTTCCAACCGCACACTACACTTCCAGCATCCACGCCAATCTCAATTTCCCTGACCTGTCAACTACCTCCACAATACTTCAGCTCCTTCTTGAAATCTCGCTCTCACAGTCCCTTGACTCCTCACCTAAGTTTCCCTGAACCACTACCAACTCTCCAGAAACCATCTTTCGAACTAACTCCAACAGATGACTCAGCCCCGAACTTCTGATTCACCCCCCCATTCTGCCTCCAATACAACCCATGTTACCAATCCGCCACCCTTACTCACTTAGCTCAATAAGCCCTACCTCAATACCCAACACACATTAGTACTTATTCAACTACACATCCATGTATTACTCAGCCATATGTACACACTAACACACTGAAAAGCTGTGAACAGATTTTACAGAGATATCCAAAAATCAGGGTGGACCCAGACAAAAGTAAATAGAGAGTGTTATGATTCCAGCTTATGTTAACACAGGACAAGTCAGATCCTACAGTGAAAGGCGGCTTATTGGACCCTAACTTTAGGATCACATACATTTCTTGTTTATTGTTATGATCCCAGCTGATGTTAACATTGGACAAATCAAATCTTATCAACCATATTTTGATATTTCATTTTGTATACTGTAGTGGTCAGTTACGCAATACATTCAGATACTGTTAGGCACAGAAGATTGTAGCTACTATCTTTTACAATCTACCCCAAAAACATGAAATTCAGTTACAAAAACACCAGGTAGACAATAATTTTAAAAAGGAGTAAAGCTTCAATTTCAAAAGCTAAAAGCTTGAATCCATACGAGAGTAATTAAACGAAGAGGGTGCTCCACATTGTTCAAACTCAACATTTTTACAAGAGGCGTACTAAGGATGAGAGTCTTTAACAATCATGACATCTGTGCTGACGCCGATATTCTCGTATATAAAGGCAATCATCCTTCCAACTCTTCTATATGGGCCTGATACTCGGACTGTGTATAGACACCACCTGAAGGTCTATGAGAAGTACCATCATTGTTATTTGAGACCAATTTTCTGCATCAGCTGGGGAGTACAGACAAACGAACATCAGCATCCTCGAAGCCGCCAACAACACCAGCATCAAAGTCACAATCATCTGAAACTAACGCCGCTTGGCTGGCAAAGTGCATCAGATGCCTGACGTCTGACTGCCAAAGTAAATCTTCTTTGCCCAGCTCAAGGAAGGTAACTCAAAAGGAGAGGAAGACCAAGGAAGCATTTCAAAGTCTCCCTGAAGGTTTCCTTTAAAAAAATTTGCAACATAGATGTCAATGGATAGGAGACCATCATTCAGATAAACAGTCTTGGTGGAAGTAAATGTATGAAAGAACACAATTCTTTGAGAACACTCATCGGCAGGCAAAAGTAGAATAAAAGAACTGGACAGAAAAATGCCAGCAACTTCAATGCCAAGGACCAATTCCACCTTCAGAGCTACCTGCCAAATGTATGGTAAGAAATGTGGATCTTGGATCAGCTCATCAGCAATGCAATGATCCACAGAACCAATGATCAGTGACATGGAATTTCCCATGCACGCAATCACACTCATTAGCAAGTGATTGCCAATGATTGCATAAGGACAGCTCTTCCATGAGGCCTTTTGTTGCTTGGTTGATGCTTTGTAATAGAAATCTGAAATAATAAATTATATATTAAGCGCTTCTATCTCACTGAAGTGGTTTCAGGTCAATCTACATTCAATAACCTGCTCTGAAAGATCTGATCACATTTTGTCAACTGTGACACATTCCATCATAGAATTTGAAACAATCGACAGCACTTTAAATAAAAACAACCCACAGTCTTTAAATAAAAAGGTCAATCCATCCAAATTCCCAATATTCATGGTACAGCAAATTTTGGGTCCAGGTTTTGAGCAGCATCTTTGGCAAAATTAATCTGTTTTCCCTTGGGCCATACAATGTGTGCCAAGTTTTGTTGACATTCATTAATTAGCTGTTGAGATATACTGTTCACAAACAGACTAACAAACCAGAGGCAAAACCATAACCTTTACCGCCTTCAGTGACAGAGGTAATAAACATTAACCAGTGATCACCTGCATGACTGTGCTTTAGTTCTTGCCATGCCACTTGACTGTGACACTGTCTCCTCTCTGAGGGACTTACTGAATTTGTCTGGACAGTGTCAGCTAGTGAAGATGGTTCTGACGATTCTGCCTGATTTTTTTCTTCTAGAGTGCACTTCAATTTCTGGATGCTTTCATTAGCCCTTTCTGCAATCAAAGGTAGAAAAACAGTAATACAAGAATGAACCCAATTTGGAATGCAGACATCTTTATGATCACTTACATTTACAAATAAATAAAATATGCTTTCAGGTGTAGAAGGACCTTACCCTTGCTGGTAATCTTCATATCATGCAGGGCACATAAATTCAACAAAAAGTTTGAGGTAGAAACAAAACAGGTTATCTGGTAGCAAGTAGCAGTCGATAACAACTTACCTCATGCCATTGTCAAGACACTAAGAATGACAAGACAGTGAAATTCTAATCTTCAGTCAAACAACACATCCATATGTCACTTTTGAAAAACAAGATAAAACACCTCATAACAAGGTGTAGAGCTGGATGAA
>JAHRHZ010000019.1:13216481-13227436 GCA_024137785.1 Ginglymostoma cirratum
TCAGAAATTCCTGCTCCTATGATGCTGCTTGGCCTGCTGTGTTCATCCAGCTCTACACCTTGTTATCTCAGATTCTCCAGCATCTGCAGTTCCTATTATCTCTAAAACGCCTCATGGTGCTTTACAGGAGATTTTGAAGCAAATGACCAAGATTGGCTAAATAGGTAGCATTTAATGAATGTCACAACAGGCAGAAAGTGAGAGAGACAAGTGGGAAGGTGTAGGGAGGGAATTCCAGAGCTTAATATTTTGGCAGTTGAAGACATGACCAAACTGTGGTGTAATAAAAATGGGGAAATGCTTAGAAGGGCAAAATTAGATGGGCAGAGATATCCCAGAGGTTTGTGATGGCAAGAATTGCAGTGATTGGGAGCACTGTGGCCATAGGAAAGTTTTGAAAGCAAGAATAAGAATAGTTGTCAACGAGTTGTGAACCTGGGGAGCAGGTGTAGGTCAGCAAGCAGACAGGTGATGGGTGAATAGGATTAGGTGCAGAAAAGGATAGTTTTGGAATGACCTCAGGTTTACAATGTAGAACATGGAGGCTGGCCACAACTGCACTAGAATATTCAAATTTAGAAGAACTGCACAAGGTTTTCAGCAGCAAGGGACCTGAGGAAGAAGTGGAGCTGAGTAATCTAACAGAGGTGGAAATAGACAGCCTTAGTGATGGCACAGAGAAGGGGTGGTAAATCACAATGTTAAAAATGACACCACAAATGCACAGCAGGGTTCAGTCTCAGAAGGTTGAGAGCAAGAGAGATAGAAGGGAGTGGAATTTGTCGCAAAGACTTATACTTTCCCCAACAGTTAAATCGGAAGAAGTTTCTGCTCATCCAATTCTCAACATTGGACAAGCAGCCTGACAAGTCATGGTGCCAATCATTAACACTGCATACCAACTATTCATTTTGGGGGTACAATTAATTTACTACTATTAGAATGAAGGACATGGGCGAGGGGTTGATGTACAAAAGGGCAGACTTGAAGGTACACCAAATTATGAGAACAGGGCACATGAAGTCACAGAGATTTGGACTAGAGAAAACAAGTAGCAAGATAGATAAGGCAAGGTCATGAAAGACTTTAAGCAAAAATCGAATGAATGTTAGATCTGAGGTATTGTGAACCATGAGCTGCTGAAGACCAATGGAAACAGGAGAGGGAGCTGGTATATGATAGGATGTATGCATAATTTTCAATAAGATGAAATTTACATGAAGAATGGGAACCCAATCAGGGCAGTAAAGGAATCAAAAATTCAAAAATTACAAAAGTGCGAGGAAAATTTAATCTGCAAACAGGTGAAATATGGCAGGGCAATGATATGACTGGTCTTTCTAAACTGGTCTCAGTTTAAACTTGGATCAAAGAGGATGCCTAAAATGCAGGTATATTGGTGTATTGTAAGTATAAGCATTAAACAATATTCAAAGCTTGTAATGAAATGAAAACCCTCAGTAAATAAAGCTGTGCACATGGGAGGAGGAAGTCACAAAGATTCATGCACAGATTAAGTGGGTGAGCAAAACTGTAGCACTTATTTAAAATTGCAATAACAATTGCAATAAGGGGGCAGAATTTTAACATTAGAGCTGACGTTTCAAATAAAAATCAGGAAACACTTTACTCAAGTGTAAACGTGGAATGCTCTCCCTTAACTGTTGTGTATACTGGCACAACATTATAAATAGGTATTTTAATATGGGATACTAATAAAATGGTTTAATGGCTTGGATTTACTACTGTTACATGTACCTATGTACAGTGAAAAGTCTTGTTTTGCGTGCAGCACATATCATACCACACAAAGTTCATAGGGGGAATAGCACAGGTTGAGGATTACAATATTCTGGCTGCAGAGAGGTGCACAAAAAGGAAGATCAACATTAGATTTGGCTTGCGTGATAGACTGGGCTGTGTTCGCACTTGCCGCAGTTTCTTACGGTCCTGGCCACAGCAGTTGCCATACCAAGCCATGATGCATCCGGTTGGAATACTTTCTATGCTGTATCTATAAAAGTTGGTAGAGTCCTTACGGACATGCCAAATTTCCTTTGCCTCTACTTCCTCAGGTGGCTTTTTTGTGCCTTCTTGACCATCGCATCTATGTGGGGGGTCCAGGACAGATTGTTAGTGATTGTCACTCCTAGGAAGTTGACACGCTTGACCATCTCCACCTCAGCTCCATTGATGTAGATAGGAGTGCGCCCTCCACCTCACTACCTAAAATCATTGACCAGCTCTTTAGTTTTTCTGACGTTGAGGGAAAGATTGTTCTCTTTATACTACACCACCAAGCACTCTCTCTCTTTCCTGTACTCTGTCTCATCATTATTTGAGATCTAGTCTACAATGGTGGCATCTTCCGCAAACATGTAGATGGAGTTAAGAGGAAATTTGGTGACACAGTCATGAGTGTACAGGGAGTATAGTAAGGGGCTGAGTACACAGCCTTGTGGGGCGCTGGTGTTGAGGATTTTCATGGAGGAGGTGCAGTTGCCTATCCTCACTAATTATACATTGTGGGTCAGGAAGTTCAGGATCCTGTTGCAGAGGGTGGAGCAAAGACCAAGGTCAAGAGTTGAGATTAATTTGGTTGGAATTATAGTGTTGAAGACAGAGCTGTAGACAATAAGTAGAAGTCTGACATAGGTATCCTTGTTATCCAAATGTTCCAAGGATGAGTACAGGGCCATGGAGATGCTGTCTGCCATCTGTTGAGACAGTAGGTGAATCGCAAGGGGTCAAGGCAGGCTAGGAGGCTAGAGTTGACATGAGCCATGACTAACCTCTTGAAGTGCTTCATAATTGCGGAGGTCAGAGTCACCACGTGGTAGTCATTGAGGCATGTTAAATGAGTCTTTTTTGGTGCTGGAATGATGGTGGTCTTGAAACAAGTGGGGACTTCAGATTGTAGTAAGGAGAGATTAAATATGTCAGTGAACACTCTAGCCAGCTGGTCTGCACAGGATCTGAGTGCATGGCCGGACGACTCCATCTGGGCCAGTCACTTTCTGTGGGTTTGCTCTCCAAAAGGCCAATGTGAAATTTGCAGCGTAACTGATGAAACAGGTGTATCTGAGGCTGTTGGATTAGGTGACACCGTTTTGCTGAGGCTCTGTTTTATCCGAGCGTAAAATGTATTGAGCACATCAGGGAGGGGTGTATTTCTGTCCGTTATTCTGTTATGTTGTGTAGGCCTTGCCAGAAACGACAGGTACCCATGTGGTTAGTTTGGCTCTCCAACTTAGTCTGGTATTACTTCTTGGCATCTCTAATGGCCTTACAGAGGTCATATCTGGATTTCCAGTGAAGATCAGGGCCGTCTGACTTGAACATCACGTACCTGGTCTTTAGTAGGCAATGGATTTCCTGGTTCATCCATGGTTTCTGGTTTGGGAACATATGGATTGACTTCTTTGGCATACAGTCCTCTACACACTTGCTGATGAAGTCCATGATGGTGGTGGCATACTCACCTGGGGGCTGAATATGGACCAGTCCACCAATTCCAAGCAGTCCCACAGAAGCTCTTCCGCTGCCTCGGACCAACAGTGTGCTATTTTCTGTACTGGGTCCTCATGTTTCAACTTCTGCTTGAAAGCCAGGAGGTGAGACACAGTGTTGTGATCTGATTTTCCAAAGTGCAGATAGGGTATTGAGCAGTAAGCACCTTTGATGGTTGTGTCACAATGGTCACGGATATTTGGCCCCCTCGTGGGGCAGAAGACACATTGATGGTATTTTGGTAGAACGCGCAAGGTTGGCCTCATTAAAGTCACTGACTACAACCGAATTGGGCCTCGGGGTATTCCGTGGGTAACAAGGTGGGTAAATGGAGTTGAGGTGATTAGCAGAAAACATTGAGGAGTTGAATGGCTTATTATTATGTTACTTTGTCACCATTTTAACGACAAAAAAAAATGCAACTCACCAAGGCTGGACAGCACTGAGCAGTCTGGCAATGCAGAACAGTGATTGAGGGCTAATTGAAAAGGTACAGCCAGGAGATGGCAGCTGAGTAAGTTCTCCACGTGCGTATTTGGAGAAAAAGATGGTGGAAGCAGGGACAGGAGTTTTTGAAGGTAGAAAGGGAGTAGTATAACTATGGGCGGAGGAGATGCAATAGCACCTGATGTGGTCCAGGTCTGCATTCATTGGATGTTAGAAGAATGACACTGGACTTTATTGGAACATAGGGGGCTTGACAATGTAGATGCTGTGAAGTTGTTGCCCCTTGTGGGAGAGTCTAGGACGAGACGGCATAATCCCATGGTAAGGGAACATCCATTTAAAACAAAGCTAAGGAGATATTTCTTCTCTCAGATGATTTTTTTAAAAAAAACTAATTCACTGGTTCACTATAACGAGGAGTTGCTGGTGTTGGACTGGGTGGACAGTCAGAAGTCACATGACACCAGGTTACAGTCCAACATGTTTATTTGAAATTAAGTCTCTTCACCTGACAAAGGATCAATACTCTGAAAGCTTAGAGATTTCAAATAAACCTGTTGGACTATACCCTAATATTCTGACTTCTGACTTTATTTGTACCATAGACGGCTGTAGAGGTTTGCTCGTTACACATGTTCAAGGTGAGAAATAGATCATAATTAGTAATTCATAATCAATAGTTATGGGGACAAGGCAAGAAGGTAGAAATGAAGACTATCAAATCAGCTATTTTCCCACCAAATAACAGAACAGGCTCGATGGATGAATGGCTAACTTTCGCACCTACATCTTATGGTTTTAGTGGTCTGCGTTTGGATGAGAAAACCTGTTGTGTTATGCATAAAAGGACCATAAAGCAGATGAACAATTTTTTTTTTGGTATACATCTAATTTCCTTCTGAAAATTACAACTGAATCTGCTTTTATTCTGCCTTCATGTTTAACTATAAGTCTATGACATAGGAGCAGAATTAGGCCATTCAGCTCATCAAGTCTACTCTGCCATTCATGGTTGAGACGTAATTTGCTATGACCTGGAATGACCTGACATGAGGAGGAATTTCTTCAGCCAGAGGGTGGTTAGACTGTGGAAGTCATTGCTGCAGCAGGCCAAGTTATAGAGAGTATTTAAGACAAAGATGGATTGGTTCTTGATTGATGTGGAGATGAAAGGTTATGGGAGAAGGCAGGAGAATGGTGTTGAGGAACATCTCAGCCATGACTGAATGGCAGAACAGAATTAATGAGCTGAATGGCCTAATTCTGCTTCTCTGTTTTATAGCTTATAATTAAACATGAAAGCAGAACAAAAGCAGATTCAATTGTAACTTTCAGAAGAAAATTGGATGTATACCAAAAAAAGTGTACAAGAACAGAATTAATAACACAAGCATGGCGGGCTGCATGATCCACTTCTGCACTGTATGTACCCTTCACCCTTAGGAAACGGTTATTAGTCCACATTGGGAGATGAACTAAGGTATGGAATACCAATGGTTTTACTCAGGTACCAGCACGAATACTGAGCTCCGGTTAAAGAAATTGTGGATATGTAAGCATTATGGTGAATGGAGAGCCAAGGACTAGACAATTGGAACGGAGAAAATGCAGTTATGAGCAAGGTAGGGTGAACGTTTCTTTTCCGCCCCAGGAACAGATATGTAAATAATCGGAACTGAAAAAGCAGATAGAAGGAGTAGAGGCTGAGCAGTGAGGGACAGGAGAGGCCATCAACAATGGCAAAATCAAAATGGGAGTTGTAAATGAGGGTGGGAGTGCATTCTGGACAGGGCATTCCCGAGTTGACAAAATCGTGTGATGATCAGCTGGTTCCGGTATCCATTAATAGAAATTGTTTTAAGTTCATACATTTTCAAAACGTACATATTTATTTTTCGTAACTCCACTACCACTGTAGATTCGCTCAATGGCTCAAATGAAATCAAGTCGACATACGTTTCACTGCAAATGACAATCTGTTATCGTTGCAAGGCGAATCTCTGGAGTACTGAACGTGATTCACAAATCTTTATAGAAAGATTTTCTGAAAAAGGGTCCCGACCGAAACGTCAGCTTTCCTGCTCCTCTTATGCTGCCTGGCCTGCTGTGTTCCTCCAGCTCCACACTGTGCTATATCAGACTCCAGCATCGGCTGTTCTTACAATCACAAATATTTGTGTTTTTTTATACTCGTATTTTGTAAGCAAACAGAAAAGAGGGCAAAACAGTTGTTCCTCATAATTGCAGTGCTTTTCATTTAAGCACTCTTCAAAATCCACATGCCAGTATATTTCTCATCGGAGTCCATGGGGCGTTTGCCCTCCCAAACAACATGTAATTTCAGCAGTTCCAGAAAATTCACCAAACTTTCATCTCTACACAGTTAACAATTTGATGCAATGTGAGTACACAGGAGCTGTTTCTACGAACGTACAACTTATCAACAAATACAGATGTTACAACAAGCCTTGAAGACCAACCTCGGCCTTGCTTATCCGTGCTTTTAACTGACAGCTGTCTCCTCTAAACGAGCCTACCCCTTCGACTCGGTCGTTCGCTTACCTCTTAAACCTTTCAGATACGTCTCCAAATCGTCCTCGATGTTCAACTCGCCGGAGGCCTTCATGTTGTCCGATCATACAGCGAAAGGTTAAAAGTACCTCTCGATTAAAAAAACAACGTTGACAACAAAACAAAAAGGTTGATAATTGAAAACGCTCCGCACGGCTTTGGTTAAACTCCAGCGCCGCTGAAAGGACACTGCCCGTGAACCAATCAGCACCGAATTCAAATTAAACTTTGGGCTTCCTTTCACCATAGAGACATCGGGTTCAGCGAATTGTTATCTCGGGTTCAGCGAAGGAGGCGTCTCCGCAGAGAATGCTGGGGTCTGTATTTCTACGTGCGAGTCAATAATGTCTACAGGAACAGAGCTTTGGACGGTTGACCGGACAGCGGTAGCAGGCCAAAGGAAATACAATTCCCAGAAATGCTTGCGGGACAGTTTGTGGGAGAATCCGGGTACCTGCCTTTATTTCTTCCCGCACTTCCATTAATTCCAGAGATCCACAGTTTAGATCCCACCCTGTGGATGCACCCGACAACCGCGGTTGACGCGGTGACGACATGCCCGCGGCTGCGATTGGTCAAGAACTCCGTCAATCACGAGGGGGTGTTAACTTCGCCTAGATGGAGCCTGAGGCTTTTGAACGGTGTCCACGGTCTGTGGCGCTCTGCGCATGCCTCAAACAATCTTCCCTCCCCTCCCCCCCGCCCCGCGCCTACCCGTCCATTCTGCTGGAGCGGCCGCTATGTGGAATAACGTTATTGCCGAGCAACGGGCGGGTTGCTGATGTGTGTTTGAGCCTAGGCAGGGCAGTTGCACTGCTAGGGTGAGTATGCTACACGGAAATGCCGAGGCGATAAAGGCTACCGATTTATGCGTTCCCGTCTTGGGGGGGATCGATTTTAATATTTTGAAGTTGAAATGGAATAACGGTTCAAGGGATTGTGTATAAAATGCCGCTGGGTGGGGGAGGGGTGTCTCATTGTAGAAGCGACCATCCCGCATTCTCCACCTGACAGGTCGTGGTTCGTGGTCCGTGGACCGTGGTCGTGGGCTACTTCTTTCAAGTTATTATTTTGGATTGTCGACATTCCCACCGTTTTTCATTGAAACGAGTGGCAGCAGAAAGCGAGAAGGCGATTTGAGGTTGAAATGGCTATCCGTTACTTTATTTTACTCATTTGGCTCCTCTGTCAACCTTTACTAACATCCCCTTTCCTCGTCCTTCCCTCCCAACTGTGCTCTTCGTTCCTTACTGTAACCTATTCGTACTATCTGTTCGAATTTAGTCTAAACGCCATGCCGAGATTTAATGTTCTTTTGCATTTCACTCCTCCCTTTAATTTAACGGATTTTAATGAAGATTTTGTTTTTTTTTAAAAGAAAGCTTTCTATTTAACATGTCAATGGATCCAAATGCGTAGTACCCAACCGGTGAACGATCATGTCGATGCTTTTTTTTCATGTTTTTTTTGTTACCTCGAACAAAGGAAGCTTTGGGTTACACCACGGAATTTCATCCGAAGGTCTGCATCATTTTTTTTTGTCGATCATTTGAGATAATGAATACCCGTAGAAATTCCCTTGTCTTCGGTGAAGCCGACGCGTCTTAATCATTTAACCAATTCCACTCTGATTGTTAAAACAAAATGCAGTAATGCAGAAGTAACATAGCTGGATAGGGACTATTAGCAAATTTCTGGCATACTGCCAGTGTAGTGGGGGCATGGCAAATCTTGTGGAACAGACTAACCATCGCTTCTCATTTTGAAACGTAGTTATTAGATTGTATTAAATTATTGGCCTTTTATGTTGAAAATGCACCGGAAAGTATAACACTGCATTAGAAGCCCAGTAAATTCATTTATAAAATTCTTCAGAAACGTTTCACAGGAAATGTTTCCTCTTCCTGTACATTCCCGCTAAGGGAATAGGGTCACATGAAACTGGCTGGAGTGTTTCCTTTTCGGCTTTCATTTCAGCAATGTGTTCCTTTCCTGTGTGCTTTATATCGAGAGACTTTTCAAGTAGGTTGAGTCCCATTCATTTCAGTAAGACGTGTATTTTTGACAGTGAAACATTGCGTTATTTTGTGGCCTTTTCAAAGGACGGAGCAAGAAGGAAACCTTTGTTTTAATTAAGCATCATAAAATGGAAGTGGCCATGCTGGAACTTATTTCAGTGTTGGTTTTTTTTGTGATAAATCTTAACTTGGAACATTATTATGACTTCTTTCTGCAGCATAAGTAAGACAGACGATGGAAATTGAAAACTATATGGTCTCACTTGTGTATATATATCAAAAAGCTGTACAGGACCACAAATAGCCTGAACTGTAATAGACCAATCAATTGAGGACAATCAACTGAGTCTCAAGTAAAAATTTGTCCAGTTTGAATTTTGTGAATCTGGAAGTCTAGCAGAACTTCTAAATTAAAATACCTAATTCTGTTTTTATCTGTAACTTAAAGATGTTCCCAAATTAATAGTACCATTGATTGACATGTGATTTTATCAATTAGATACTTGCCTAGCCCCCTTTTGTAACCTACGGAATCCATCTCCACTCTCCAAGTAGCACATTCCAAATTCTAATAACTGAATGAAGAAGTTTTTTCTTGCCTCAGTCTTAGCTCTTTCGCTGGCAATCTTGAAATTTTGACCCCTATTTACTGAACTTTTGCATTATAGACTAAAGTCTATCCTTCTTTCTAGCTCCATCTTTTTTGCTTTTTGTACTTTTAATACTTTTTAACAGATTCTTAGTTAAACTGAAAACTGTCTCTACCATTCCCCTTTCACAAGCCTGATTTTGTAATTTGTTTCAATTTTTATTTTGAAACTTAAAGAAAACAGAAAAGGGCCACACAGAATGGCTAGAATCAGTGGGAAGAATAAGAAACAAGACAATTTAGTGTAAACTATGGACCAGGAGTCCATGGTTGACTGTCTTTCAGGAGTGACATTTAAACATTAGTGCATCTGCTTGTTCAGGTGGATATAAAAGATCCCTTGGCATCTTTTCAAAGAGAAGAGGAGTTATGCCTGATGCTCTCTGGCCAATGTTTATCTGTCAGTAACCAAAACAACTTCTTCAGTCATTACCATGTTTGTGGGAGCTTGTGTGTGAATTGGCTGATGGGTTTTCTACCTTTTACAATATGACTGCACTTCAGAAGTACTTGATTGACTAAGATAGTGGTATTATCAATGGACTGTTAATCCAGAGACCCAGATAATGTTCTGGGGACCTGGGTTCAAATCCAACCATGGTGGAATTTGAATTCAATAAAAAAAAGTATCTGGAATTAAGAGTCCAATGATGACCAGGAATCCATTGTTGATTGTTGGAAAAACCCATTTGGTTCACTAATGTCCTATAGGGAAGGAAAATGCCATCCTTACTTGGCCTGGCCTACATGTGACTCCAGACCCATGGCAATGTGGTTGACTGTTAACCGCCCTGTGGGCAATTAGGGATGCTGCCTAGCCAGCAGCACCCTCGTCCCATGAATGAATAATGAAAAAAAAATTGCAAGATTTTTTTTTTTGACTGGGTTCTAGAGATCTTTAGGTTTAAGAGGGACGGAAGTTTGGATAAGCTGAAATTCACAAAGAGCACGGGATCTGAAATCCATGGGGAGAGCATTGAGGGTGGTGGCTCAGTGGTTGGCGCTGACAGGCAGCAGCGCTAGGGACCTGGGTTCGATCCCACCTATCTGTGTGGAGTTTACATGTTCTCCCTGTGTCTATGTGGATTTCCTCCTGGTGCTCAGGTTTCCTCCCACAGTCCAAAGATGCGCAGGCTAGGTGGATTGACCGTGCTAAATTGCCTGTAATCTTCAGGGATGTGTAGATTAGATGGGTTATAGCGGGATACAAAGAGAACAAAGAAAACTTACAGCCCAGGAACAGGCCCTTTGGCCCTCCAAGCCTGTGCCGATCCAAATCCACTGTCTAAACCTATCGCCCAATTCCTAAGGATCTGTATCCCTCTGCTCCCCACCTACTCATGCATCTGTCCAGACGCACCTTAAATGAATCTACCGTGCCTGCCTCTACTACCTCTGCTGGCAACGCGTTCCAGGCACCTACCACCCTCTGTGTAAAGTACTTTCCCCGTGTATCCCCCTTAAACTTTTCTCCTCTCACCTTGAACGTGTGACCCCTCGTTATTGAATCCCTCACCCTGGGAAAAAGCTTATCTCTATCAACCCTGTCTATACCCTTCATGATTTTGAAGACCTCAATCAGGTCCCCCCTCAATCTCCTTTTTTCTAATGAAAACAATCCTAACCTACTCAACCTCTCTTCATAGCTAGCACCTTCCATACCAGGCAACATCCTCGTAAATCTTCTCTGTACCCTCTCCAAAGCTTCCACATCCTTTTGGTAATGTGGCGACCAGAACTGTACACAGTATTCTAAATGC
>JAHRHZ010000019.1:13232436-13244685 GCA_024137785.1 Ginglymostoma cirratum
CATTTCTGATGAAGGGTCTAGGCCTGAAACGTCAAGCTTTCCTGCTCCTATGATGCTGCTTGGCCTGCTGTGTTCATCCAGCTCCACACCTTGTTATATCAGAGCAATAACTATGGGTGACTTTCACTTTCACGTTGATTAGCATCAACAAGTTGGAGAGGGTAGCTATGACAATAAATTTGTATTGTCATAAATTAATGGTTAGGGTTAGTTTCCTATTGCAATATGTTATGCAGCTAACCAGGGAGCAGGCTACCTTGTATCTAGTAATGGGTAATGAAGCAAGTTTAATAACTTATCCCTTCAGTAAAAGATACACTAGGAACTAGTGATCATAACAATAATATTTAATATTCAGTTTGAGAGTGAGAAACTTGGGTTGGAAACAATGGCCTTTCCTTTAAGGGAATTACAATGGAATGAGGATAGAGTTAACTGAAGTGAACTCAGCAGATAGATCAGCAGGGATGAAAGTAAGCAATCAGTAGCAGATATTTAAGAAGGTAATTATCAACTTGCTGCCATAAATGAATCCCACAAAGGAGGAAAGATTCTGAGAGGGATAAGCCAACCATGGAAAACCAAGGAAGTTGAGGAAAATATTAAGGTGAAAGATAGAGCATATAGGAAGGCCTAAGTCACTGATAACCCTGAGGACTGGGATAAATTCAGAATCCAGCAAAGGAGGACTAAAAAGATGAAGAAGACAGAGAAAATAAACTAGGAGGGCAAACTAGCAAGGAACATAAAAACTGACAGTACAAGTTTCTTTAAATGCAGGGCATTCTGCTTTAACGTGTGTTACGGCAACATGAATTGGCTATTATGTGACTGACGAATAGGGGAATGCTATTTCTAATATGTGAACTTGTTGGCTATTCTATCGATTCCAACCTCTTTCCTTCAATCCATGGACCAGGGTGCAGTAGCAGCTTTTAAAACTTATTATTTAAGACATACATTTAAGAAGCTGATTGCAGGCCCTGAGGGGGATAAGGACAGTGTTCTTCAGTTTTGGAAGATCACATCAAGAATGCAATTGACATTATCATGGGGTGATGTCAGTAAGGACTGCTTGCAAGCAGTTTGGCAGAAGCTTCTCCCAGATTTTTTAAAAAAATTTAAAACCTTTGATCCGTCAGAGGAGCCCTCAAGAATGGAAGAGCATTGTGTTATTCTTGCAAAGTAATTTGAATTTGAAGAAGTGGAGAGTGAGGATGTTGAGCAGCTGCTTGAATCCCACTGTGAGGACCCCTCCTACAGCTGATCGACAACAGCTTGTCACTGAGGGGGAAGTGGAAGCTGGAAATGAAGATGAAGTCCAAGATGCAGCACCATGAAAGCTTTCATACTTCAGTTTTATCTTCTATTCTGAGGGAAATTGAGGAGCAGTTGTACCTTTTGGAGGTTAATGATTACAATGCAGAACACAGCAGGGTAGCAGTTCGTGGAATAAGATCTTATTTGACACCCTGTGAATAGCTTCTTCATAAACTTAGTAAAAGGGCAAAGTAGCAAAAACTGGATGTTATTTTTAAAGCCAACCCCCAAGAAACAGTCAGAAGACAATGGATCATAGCCATCTATTCTGGATTAACTTTTTTTTGCCGTAATCCTGCAACCACGACAGCACCTGAAGGTGGTGATGATGATGACAACCCTCTGCCCCTGCACTAACAAGAGCAACCTCAAAACCTCCTTCCCCATCAAGTCATCTTGACATTTTTTCCAGATCAGGTGTTAAATTTACTTTTATTTCATTATTAGCTATGAATTAAGCATTTATTCAAACTATGCTGTCCTCGGTGTTAGGCTTTTGTGATTTTTTTTTTTTTTTTTCCCCTGCTTTTCCCATAGGTCCCATTATTTCTACAACGCAATTTTCCATAATGTGATGTTGCGTGGGAACGCATCTATCACGTTATTGCGGAGTCCCCTCTATGTAAAAAGGCAGAGATAGGTCAAAATGAACATAAGCCCCTGAGCAAATGAATCTGGGGAGATGGCTTTTGGGAATAAGAAAATGGCAGAGGAGTTGAACAGATTTTGCATCGGTTTTTATCATGGAAGTCACTTTGAACATTCCATAAATATTAAGTAGCATCACCATCTTTTAGGAAAAAATAGCATTTGACAACCTAATGGGGTTAAAGGCAGATAAGTCCCCTGGCCCTGATGGCTTGCATCCTAGGATCCTAAAAGAGGTAGCTACAGAGTATGGATGCATTGGTTATAATTTTGCAAAATTCCTTGGATTCTAGAGAAGTACCACAAGATTGAAAAGCAGCTAATGTGACACCCCTGTTCAGAAGGAGAAGAAGGCAAAAAGCAGATAACTATAGGCTAATTAGTTTGCAATATATATTAATGAATTGGAGGAAGAAATTGAGTATTCTGTAGGCAACACTAATTTTAGAAGGGAGAACACGAGCAGAATATTATTTAAATGGAGAAAAGCAGCAGAAAGTGCAACACAAAGGAATATGGGGGCAGCAGGTGATCAGGAAGGTTAATGGTATGTTGGCCCTTATTTCAAGGAGTTGGAGCATAAGTGTAGAGAATTATTACTGCAACTGGACAAGGTACTGGTGAGGCCAGGTCTGGAGTTCTGTGAGCAGTTTTCATCCCCTTAATTAAGGAAAGATGTAATTTCATTGGAGGCAGTTCAGAGAACGTTCACTAGGCTGATCCTTGATATGAAGGAATTGCCTTATTAGCAGAGGCTGAACAGGTTGGGACTCTAATTCTTCTAAACTCCAGTTAGTAGAGGTGATCTCATTGAGAAATATAGGATTCATAAGTGGCTTGACTTAGGGTAAAGGCTGAGAGGATGTTTCTCCTCAGGAGACTCTAAGACCAGAGGACGTAGTCTCAGAATAAAGGGGTGCCGATTTAAGACTGAGGGTTGAGTGCCTTTGGAACTCCTTGCCACAGAGATCTGTGGGGACAGAGTTTTTGTGTATACTTAAGGCTGAAGTAGATTTTTGATCAGTAGGAGGTTATGGGGAAATGGCAGGAAAGTAGATGTGAGGAATGTTGAATCAACCATGAACCTATTGAAAAACAGCAGACTTGAGGGGCTGAATGACCTATTTCTTATGGTCTTATTTGAAAGGACATTAGCTTTCTCAGACAGTTTCGGACCATGAAATAGACAACTTTTATATAAATGCCATATTCCCCCCAGTAGGTTATGGCTTTGTGTGAGACCTGTCATAGTTCAGGTAGCTCAGTTAGATGATAATTAGACTCAATCCCAGGGCCTTTGTTTTGATTTCTGCACAGGATCATCAATTCTTCTAGTAGTCAATAGTTGTTTGGATTTTTTTGCTTTTTCTAAAACAAAATCTCCACAGTCTGACATCATTGCAAGTTAGGAATCTGTTACTGTCGGTCAGAACACAAGAACAGTAGTAGGCCATTCAGCCCCCTTTATGTTCCGACATTCAGAGAGATCATTGCTGATCTGTGGCTTAACTCCATATACTTGCCTTTTGCCCAATATTCCTTAATACTTTTGCTTAGCAAACATTGATCTCGGATTTAAAATTAATAACTTATTGAGCATCCACTACCATTTCTGGGAGAGTTTTCCAAACATCTACTACCCTTTATTGTTAGAAATGCTTCCTAACATCTCTGCTGAATGGTCTGGCCCTATTATTTAGACTATACTCCCAAGTTCTAGAATCCCCAGGCAGTGGAAATAGTTTATCTTCATCTACCCTGTCTTCCCCTGTTAATATCTTGAAGACATAGATCAGATCACCCCTTAGCCTTCTAAGTTCTAGAGAAAGCGGGCCTAATTTGTATAACGTCTCCTCAAACCTCTGAAGTCCAGTTATCGTTCTTGTGAACCCACGTTGTACTCTCTCAAGCCAGTTTTCTTAAGTGTTGTACCATGTTCTGCTGACATTACTCCCAAGTGGGTCCAATCAGGGTTTTGCATAACTGTAGCGTAACTTCAGCATCCTTTTAATTTGTTGGTCTTTGTCACTGAAGTCACAGCACATCATACAAAAGGACCAGCTGATAAATGATTGTACCAAATCAATGCTAGAACAGAATTGGTTAAGGATTTCAAAATATTGTTAGCCTGTGTCAAACCATCTTGTTCACTTTTTAATGTAGCAGCTGGCACAGATGGGTGTTGCACATGTGCAGGGAATCTGGCACAACCACAAAATGTTTATCCTATTATATTCTGTGAAGGACATTTTTAACAAGGTTAGCAGTATTTCTGCAGTGAAAGTTTGCTAAATGTGGATCAACCTGTTTGACCTTCCTAAATGCATTACCTCCCACTTATCAGAGTTGAACTCTGTCTGGCACTTTGCTGCCCACTCCACCAATCCATCTATATTATTTCAGAGCTTACAGCTGTCCTCAAAGACAGCTTTGTCTGCAAGTTGCCCAATTGTGCCTCCTGTTCCCAGGTTCAAATCCAAATCATTAACGTATTAAACAGCTGGGGTCCGAACACCAATCCCTGCGGAATACTGCTTGAAACTGTTTTCCATTCATAAGGGTAGCCATCGACCCTTGCCCTTTGTTTCTTGTTATTAAGCCAACTTTGGATCCATTCAACATGTTACTCTGTATCCCATGGGCTTCACTTTTTTGACCAGTCCGCCATGTGAGACCTTGTCAAATGCCCTACTGAAATCCATGTAGACAGCATCCATTGCACTGCCCTCATTAGTCTTCCTTGTCACTTCGAAGAATTCAATCAAACTTGTAAGGCATGACCTTCACTTAACAAAACCATACTGATGTTCCCTGACTAGTCATTCTCATTCTGTTACATGTCCGATCCACATAGCAAATGAGAAAGTGATTGTCCTGCCTGTAGTCGCCAGTCAAACAAACTTCCAGGCCACTCCATGACGACTCAATGAAGGATTTGGGTAATTTTCATGAGGGAGATACTGCTCAATCTGATTGTAGAGCAATTCACTGCTCGCGACCTCATTTATGCCCTGTGCATCATACTGCTTCAGTTTTTCTCTGAGCCATTGTTCCCGAGTTTCCCACTGTGTCATCTTTCGACTTCATCCTGATCATTGTACCCTGGACTAGTCCTTCACTAAAGTGATAGTTTATCCGATCTCTCAGGAGTTTTCTAACATTTTACCCACCACTGAAGTAAGACTATAATTATTTGACATTTCCTTTTTCCTTTTCATTCTTTTGGGGTACAAATATTTGGAGGAAATATTCCTTTGTACATTAATTTATTGCCATTTTTGACTTACTGCCATCCTTTAGGGCTGTACCCATTTCTTTGGCTACTCCTTGCTCTTATTACTGTAAGAATTTCTTGCTATTCTGATTTGCATATGCAGCTGTTTAATTTAAGTTCTTTTTTTTCTGCTTTTCTTTTTAGATATGCTTCTGAACATTACAATCTTGTTGTTTCTCATTGCCTGATTTCCTGGAAGTTTTATAGTTTAATTACTTTTTGCATTTTTAATTGTTTGGGTCTGTCGGAGTGCAGTTCAGTTTGTATTGATTGTGCATAATTAACAGGTATGCATGTAAAATTATTGATTGTGCTATGCTGCAGTACTTATCAGTTCTCTTAAGCTCTTCCTTTTACTGACTAAAGTTTAAAATGAGCAACATTGCCGTAGTCACTTGGTACTTGAAAGTTGAGGATAAAAATTGAGCTTAATTATTCTAGCGGTCATTCGGAGACTAAATAACTTTTATTCCCCATATGGTATCTGTTTCAGTTAGCATGAAATTAACATCTGCAATGCATCCCATTTCTCTGAATACTGGGTGATGAAGCAATCACGCACATGATTTCTGACTCCGATGATTGATATTGCCATCCAAATTTTGTGTTTTCTCAATTGAAATTCCCTATTCAGCAATGTCTTTGATAACATCTTTTTTAACAGGTTTCTTTCATTTCAGAAATTGCTGGAGAAACTCAGCAGGTCTGGCAGCATCTGTGGCGAGAAAGCAGAGTTGACGTTTTGGGTCCAGGTTCTGAACAACAGTCACTAGACTGAAAACATTAACTCTGCTTTTGCGCTACAGATGCTGCCAAACCTGTTGAATTTCTCCAGCAATTTCTGTTTGTGGTTTGGATTTCGAACTTCTGCAGTTTTGTCTTTTTTTGTTTTTATCTTCCTCTTCATTTTGACTTAAGTCTGTAGCACTTTCCTAATTTTATTCTTTTTTACAGTAATATTTCCAGTAGGAATAATTTGCCCAAAGTTTGCTACTTGATAAAGGTTAACGTCTTGAGACTTCCAGTTAATCCTGATCTACAAGAACGTGACCACCACATTTCCTGAACCCTGTTAGAAATTCAGGTGCAGGGAACTTACTAAGCCAAACACTTTTTTAAAAAAAAAAATCAGGCTTCAGCTCTTGTGATGCTGAAACCATTAGACTGCATTAGAACCCATTTTGCAATACCAAGCTACCTTTGATAGATCTTACTGTAGATTTGTCTTCTCTAGCCCTCTAAGTAATTAACAAGTAGTCATCGTTCATTGCAACGAGAATTTAGTACAAAAGTAGAGAGGTTATGTTTTAAGTTAAGTTAAGCACTGGTGAGACCAGGTTTGTGGGAACAGGTGGGGCTTGAAACTGGGCCTCCTGGCTCAGAAGTAGGGATACTACCGCTGCACCACAAGTGCCCTCAATTTGTAGATTTATTTTGTGAAACAAAGACAATCTCTCTGAATGCCTTGAGTTGACTTCTATTTTTCTGACTTTAGGATAATATAACACAAGTAAGCACAGCAACATACATGCAGAAAGTAGCCATCTATCTGATCTATTCTTTATAGACTCGATTATTTTAATGTTCTCTTTGCTGGCTGTCCAGATTCTGCCCTCTAACTTCAAAGTCATCCAAAATTCCTGTCTGATTCCTAACCTGCACCAAATCCCACTAATGCTTCTACTCTATCCATGCTGATTTGATCTAAACAATATCTTGATTTTAAAGTTCTCATCCTTGTTTTCAAAATTCTCGGGCTGGGCCCAGCCTATCTCAAATTTTCTTCACTCCTACTTTCTCCAAGTTATCTGTACTTCTCTCATTCTGGCTTCTTGAACATTCCTGAATTTTAACAACACCGTAATTGTTGCCATTCCCTTCTGCTGTGAGCTTTAAGAATTCCTTAATAAGCTTCTACCTCTTTACCTCACTTTCTTTCTTTAAGGCACTGTTTAAAATCTGGCCTTGCCAGTCAACTGTGAAGGTAAGACAAGTGAACTGTAACATGGTATTCTGTCACGATGTTAGGATAGGGGACTGAATATAATTTGAAATGTAAAGATGAGGAGTGTCAGGTACATGAGAAGGTGGAAGGGGTCCATTCAGTGATCAGACCCTCCCAGTATCTCAAAAACATATGTAAACATTGGAATTTTACGTATAAGAGAGTTGGTTAGAGTCAAAGTCCAAAGTTTTTTGTTTTGTGGCAAAAGGCATACAAATAATGTTAATGGAAATGAACTGTGAAAATTACACTCATCTTTGGGGAGAAAACCAGATCAATTGAATACCTAATACAGTTTTGACACTATGAAGACTTTTGGCTTCATTAAGTTAAATTTAACATCACATCCAGTATGTCAGTGCAGACTTATGGGCTGTGCAAAGAACCCTGTTTGTTGACAATGACCTAAAACCCAACAGTAAATTCATGGTCTACAGGACAACGGTACTACCAGCCCTCATATGCATTGGAGACAAATCTAATATAGAGTAGATACCTCAAAACCCTCGAAACATACCACCAGTGATCCCTTCGTGTAATCCTGCAATTTCACAGGTAGGATAGGGGCTTTAATATCAAAGTCCTGTCCAGGCCAACATTCCTCAGATCAGGGTTCTGGATATGGCCAATCAGCTGCAGTGGGACGGTCACATTTTCCACACTTCTGACACTGGACTTCCAAAACAAGTTGTGTGCTGTAAGCTACATCATAGCAGGTAGTTGCCAGGAGGGCAGGGCAAATGCTTAAAGGACATCCTCAAAATCTCCCTGAGAAAATGAGCTATTCCCACTGACTCACGGGGAAACCCTAGCTCAATGTAGAAACTGGAGGAAGGGGCATCTGTGAAGCTGCCAACTATTTTCAGCATCACTGACATGCTCAGCCAGAGGCCAAGCATAAACAGCAAGAGAAGAATTCAAAAACCTGAGCTTCACACCAGACTGCATTAGCAAATACCACGTATGGCAGGGTTTGCGGATGCCAACTATTCAGTCACCTGAGGACTTGGAACACGAGAATGAAAGAAAGGCATCGTAATTCCAGGAGACTGTCTCAGAAGAAGCAGCAGATAATGACTGTGTGAACAATATACTTTGGGGCAGGATAATTGATCAGTAAAATTCATGGCAGTATAGCTTCCATAATAGATCTAACTCTTATTTAGTCCTAAAGATCTATCATTAGTTGTTGTTTGCTAAGTTCTGTGCTTGAAACTAAACTATCCCTAGAATGGAAGGCATGATTGACAGTATCAAGTGGCATCTCCCATAGTACCTTTTGATACCTCCAGCCTGTACCACCTAAAAGAACAAAGACAGCAGACGTATGGGAGCCCCACAACCTAAAAATTCCCCTCTGCACCACAAACCATCATACTTGAAATTACATCACTGTTACTTTACTGTTGTTGCGACTACATCCTGGAACTCCCTCCCAAACAGTACTGAGTGTCTCTACAACACAAGGACTACAATGGTTCAATAAAGCAACTCGCCACCACCTTCTCCAAGGCAGTTAGGGATGGGAAATAAATGATGCTGATCTAGCATTAATGCCCACATCCTGTAAATGGCTTTGAAGAGAGTGCTTAGAGTTGACAGATAAAGAGTTGTAGTCACACAACATATAAACAGGCCCTTTGGTGCAACTCGTCCATACCGACCAGGTTTCCTAAACTGAACTAGTCCAATTTGCCTGCAGTTGGCCCATATCCCTCTAAACCTTTCTTATCAAATTACCTGTCCAAATGTCCTTTGAATGTTGTAATTGTTCTCACCTGTATCACTTCCTCTGGCAGATTGTTCCATATACACACCACCGTCCGTGTGGGAAAAGTTGCCCCTCGGATTCTTTTTAAATTTTTCTCCTCTCATCTAAAACCTGTGCCCTCTAGCTTCGGATGCTGCTACCCTGGGAAAAGACCTTGGCTATTCACCTTATTTATGCCCCTCATGATTTTATAAACTCTCAGGTCACTCCTTCGTCCCTGACTCTCCAGGGAAAAATGTTCCAGCCCTCCTTAACTCAAACGTTCCAGTCCCTGGAGCTGTGAGACAGCAGTGCTGAGCCACCGTGCCATCCTTTAAATTCAAATTTCACCACCCACTATGGTAGGATTTGGACCACGTTCCCAGCAGATTACTCAGTCAGTGTCCTTACCACTAAACCAGCACATCCCCTCAGAGAACCTTCTTCACTGTCTGCTATACCACCAATTTTGGTGTCATCCACAAACTTACTTATTATGCCTCGAAAATTCTCATGCAAAACAGTTATGTAAATGATGAACAACAGTGAACCTAGCACCAATCCTTGTGGCGCACTACTGGTCACAGGACCTCCAGTCTGAACAATAGCCATCGTCCTCTGCGTCCTATATTGTATCCAATTGTCTAGCTCTCCCTGGATATCAGTCTACTGTGCAGAATTCTTGTTGAAGACTTTGCTAAAATCGTTTGGACAACATCTACGTTTCTGACTTCATTGGTCTTCTTGGTCACCTTTTCAAAAACTTAATGAAATTTGAGGCATGATTTCCCATTGCAAAATGCCATGCTCATCCTATCTCTCCAGCATAAATGTTTGCATGCTCATACCATAAATCAAAGTCAGTTCTTTTAATTGTCATATGTTTTCAAATACTCGTGCAAATTGATACCTCAGCTGGATATCTTTAAACTAATTGGGCATTATGAATTTCAAACAAAGCTTGCATTGGTGCAGGTAACTTGGACTTTTAATTATGAAATGGAGTTAAGGTCATAATTTCCTACACATGCATATTGAGGGGGTTTAAAGAATGTGAGCAGGATTCGAATATGATTAGGAATCTGTTATTGATGTTTCAACTTATTTGGCCTTGATTTGGGAAATGGCCCAAACACCACTTTTCCTATGCTTAATGACATTAACGGGGACACTGTTTTGATGGTCAATTGTTACTGTTCTTCATCCTTGAAATGATTGTCCAGGTTTTCTGAATAGCTATTGAGCCAAGCGTAATTTTTCAGAAGAGGGAAGAAGATTAGATGGGGTCTGGGTTGGGAAGGAAAAGGGGGAAAAGTAAAATTTATGCAGTCTGACGTTGTGAATAAAGATTAAGTGGTTCTTGGAATTCTGCAAACCTCAAATATCAGAGGAGATTTTTATTTCCAAACAGGCATCAGTTCTTTAAAAAACATTTTTTTAAGAAATGGAAATTGACTTATCATGGAATCCCTAGTGTGGGGATAGAGGCCATTTGGCCAATCAAGTTTGCACTGTGCCTCTAAAGCCCATCCAGGCTGTACACCCACGCCCCCATCCCTGTAACCCAACATTTACCATGGCCAATCCATTTAATCAGCACATGTATCTGGACTTTGAAAAGGCTTTTGACAAGGTCCCACACAAGGGACTGGTAAGTAAAATTAAAACTCATAATATTGGAGATAATGTATTAGCGTGGATAGAGAACTAGTTAGCACAGATTTGGAATAAACGGGTCCTTTTCAGAGTGGTAGGCAGTGATGAGTGGGGTACAGCAGGGCTCAGTGCTGGAACCCCAGCTGTTCACAATATACATTAATGATTTGAGCAAAGAAATTGAATCCAATATCTCCAACTTTGCAGACGACCCTAAGATGGGTGGCAGTGTGCGCTGTGAGGAGAATGCTAAGAGGCTGCATAATGACTTGGACAGGCTGGCTAAGTGGGCAAACACTGTTAGCTGCAATATAATGTGGATCAGTGTGAGGTTACCCACTTTGTTGACAAAACCAGGAAGGCAGATTATTATCTGAATGGTGGCAGGTTAGGAAAAGGTGAAGTGCCACAAGACCTGGATGTCATGGTGGAATAGTCGCTGAAGGTTAGCATGCAGGTACAGCAGGCAGTGAAGAAAGCTAATGGCATGCTTACCTTCATACTGAGAGGATTTGGGTATAGGAGGTTGGGTGGGGGAGGTGGGTGCAGTCAACGCACGACTGATGGTGTTGTATTTAAATGCATGCAGTATATGAAACAAGATAAATGACTTTGTATAGCAGATTGAAATTGGGTATCACAGAGATGTGGCTGCAAGGGGATCAGGGCTAGAAACTAAATATCCAAAGAGATGCATCCTATCAAAAGGACAGGCAGATAGGCAGAGGGGGCCAGGGTTGCCTTGTGAATAAGAAATAAAATTAGATCAATACAAGAAATTATATGGAGTTTGCAGGTGTGGAATCTGTGTGGGTAGAGTTGAGGAACCACAAAAGGGGGAGAACAAAAGTCCCTGATGGGAGTTATGTACAGGCCTCCTAGCATTAGTTAGGATGTTAAGAAGAAAATAAACTGGGTAATAGAAAAGGCATGCAAGAAAAGCACTATTACAATAATCATGAGGGATTTGAATATTCAGGTGGACTGGAACATCAGATGTTAGTGGAAGTGGATTGCAAGAAAAAGTATGCGTGGAATGTCTACATGATACTTCTGGAGCAGTTTGTGGTGGAACCCACTTGAAAACAGACAATTCTGGATTTGAGATAGAGATGTATTTTTGAGGAAAAACTGATTAGGGAACTTAAGGTGAAGGAACCCCAAAAGGGCAGTGACCATAATGAGTTAAAATTCACCCCCCAGTTTGATAGGGAGAAGCTGGAATCAAATTTTAATAGTATTACTGATTTGAGTGAAGATAACTGCAAAGATACGAGGGAGGAGCTGGGCAGACTTGATTGGAAGGGGAGTCTAGCAGAGAAGATGTTGGCACAGCAATGGCAGAAGTTTGAGGGTAATTCTGGAGGCACAGCAAAAATTTGTCCCATGGAAGAAGAAACATACCAAGGACCTGATAGAAGTTTATTAAATAATGAGGGGTATAGATAGAGATAACAAGCATGGGGCTGGATGAACACAGCAGGTCAAGCAGCATCATAGGAGCAGGAAAACTTGACGTTTCGGGCCTAAACCCTTCATCAGAAAATGAATTTTCTGATGAAGGGTTTAGGCCCGAAACGTCAAGTTTTCCTGCTC
>JAHRHZ010000019.1:13257648-13277147 GCA_024137785.1 Ginglymostoma cirratum
TATCTATAATTTGATATCAACTGCTTTCTGAAGTAGTGACTTCCATAGGCTTAGCACACTCTGGGTAAAGAAATTTCTCCTCATCTCAGCCCAAAGTGGCCTACCCTATCTTTAGGCTTGACCCCTGGTTCAGGGCTCCCCAAACATTGGAAAAAATCTTTTGTTGATAGAGTTTACCAGTCTAGTGCTGCGTGAATTTTGTGGGTTTCTTGTGGGTTAAATAGAGTACAATTTCCTTTTAATCCATTTGTTTTTCTTCAGTAATTCAAAGTAAGGAACTAGAATACAGTTGATCATATTCAAATTATCCTGTCCATCTAATTTAAGTGACTTTAAATAGATGTGTTTGCAAGATCTTTGTACTCTAGTGAGAATGTGATTGGCTTTTATTGTTGTATAGGGTCGTGTGATTTGCCTAAATGTTGAGCTTTTCCTATGAGAAACTGTCTGGATGGAATATTAAACTTTAGAAATTGTTGCTGTTCTTCTAGAAATCCAACTTCTGTAGCTTTGCACCCAAGATATCTGAAACCTCTATGCTTAGCTGGCTTTGAATCTGTGTATGTTAATACCACGCATGGATGTGCGGATGATACGGTGGCTCAGTGGTTAGCACTGCTGCCTCACAATGCCAGGGACCCGGGTTTGATTCTACTCTTGGGTGACTGTGCAAACTCCACACAGACATTCTCCCTGTGTCTGCATGTGTTTCCTCCCAGAGTGCAAAGATGTGCAGGTAAGGTAGATTGACTATGCTAAGTTGCCCATAGTGTCCAGGGACGTGCAGGCTAGATGGATTAGCTGTGGGAAATGGAGGGATAGGGTGGCAGTGGAGGTCTGAGTGAGATGCTCTTCGTAGGATGTATGGGGGCTGGATGGGTTCTATGTCCAAAAAAAGCTTACTGTAGCGAGTTCAGATCTATTAATATTTTCTGCTGAATCATTTAAGTATAATTATTGGCCTGGATTTCTTTTCTCAGTGGGAACAAATGCTGAGACGTTTATCGCCATTAATGATGCAACTGCATTTGAACCTGTGGCAAGCTGTTAGGCTAAAATCAGGATGTTGAAGTATGCCTCACTTCACTTCTCTCCTGGGCCAATTTTTTATTTTCCAAAGATCTTGTCTAAAGGCCCTCAAATTGGGCAAATGTTTCTGTACTGAAAGTAAGCTCTGATAATCACCAGACTTGAGTAAGGAGTCAATCTTTCCAAATGCTTGTGTCTCTGACCACTAATTAAACAGATTGTACTTTCCCAATTATGATCCATCAAGAGGCAGGATTAGGCCACTTGGGCCCTTCGGTCTAATCTGTGTGATTGTAGTTTCAATCTCACTTTCTTGCCTGTCCCAATATCTTTTGATTCCATTGTCATTTTTTCTTATTAGAAATATTCACTGTGCTGCCACCCTTCTCTGAGGAGAGTTTCACAGATTCTCAATCCTCTGATAAAATAATTCTCCCCATCTCTATCTTAGTTAGAAGACCCTTTACCTTTTTAAGTATCCCTTAATTTTAGACTCTCTTACAGAAGTGAAACCCCCTTTGAGCATCCAATCTATCATGTTACCTCAAGATCTTTTATGCTTCAATAAGCTAACCTTGAATTCTCCAAACTACTTTCACTTCAGGCCTAACCTGACTTTTGCTTGTAAGATGTTCTCAAACCAGAAGTCAGTCTAACAAACTTTCTCTGAACTGCTAATGCTAATAAAATGCCATGTAAGAAAGCCAAAATCATATACAGCATTCTAGATGTGGTCTTTTCACAATTGTGGCAGAACATCCCTGCTTCAATATTCTCTCCTTGCAATAAATGACATTATTCAATTTGCTTTCCTAATCACAAGTTTACCCCGTTATACCCTACCTACCAATTTTTTTTTTCTCAATTGCTTAACCTATGGACAAGTAGTCCTCATTTTAAGGTTCGCTTAATCTTCATTTTGTTTTGGTGTTGATTATCCTTTGTGACCTGTTTTGGTATCTTCCAATCCAAAGAAAAGTCTTTAGACCTGGAATATTAACTCTTTCTTGCCAGATCTGCTGAGTTCTGTAGCATTTTCTGCTTTTATTTCAGCCACTAGGTGGAACCTGTCAATCAATCAGTATTGTACATTATTGCCTTTTTTAATTTAATCTTTAAATGGATTATTTATACATTAATAAATAAAGAGCAGTTGGTACAATATTTCACCTTGGAGGGGACTGGTGTAATTTCTTAATTTTCTTCTCTGCTAAGGAAGACCCTGTGAAAGATAACTCCCATTTTAACATTGATTCCTATGGCAATCAATGCTTTGCTTAGTCTTTCCACATGAAGCTTTGATTTTTCAAGAATGCAACTTTGTGAGGACACTTTACAGATCCTTTTGCAGACTCCTTGTATTTTGGACTTCCTGGGATTTTTCATTTATGCTTGTCTAATCTCACTATGTCAGCAAAGTGCAGTTGCACAGATGCTAGTTGCACTATTCTTTGGATTAATTTTGGAGGCATGATTCAGCAGTATAGAGAAGACACTTTGGTCATCCTTAATCAGCACACGGTTTTCATACAGTCAGTGTTGTATAGCATGGAAACACCCTTCAGTTCAACTTGACCATGCCGACCAGATACTCTAAATTAATCTAGTCCCGTTTGCCAGCATTTGACCTATCCCTCTAAACCCTGCCTATTCATATACCCATTGAGGTGCCTTTTGAATATAGTAATTCTATCAGCCTCCTCCACTTCCTCTGGCAGCTCATTCCATACATGCACCACCCTCTGCATGAAAAAGTTGCCTCTTTTAGGTCCCTCTTTAAATTTTTCTTCTCTTGTCTTAAACCTATGTCCTCTTGTTTTGGACTCCCCCATCCCAGGATAAAGACCTTGGCTATTCATCCTATCCATGCCCCTCATGATTTTATAACCCTCTGTGAGGTCACCCCTCAGCCTCCGATGCACCAAGGGAAATAGCCCTGACCCATTCAGTCTCTCCCTATAGCTCAAACCCTCCAACCCTGGCAACATCCTCGTAAATTTTTGTTGAACCCTTCCAAATTTCATGATTTCTTTCCTGTAGCAGGAAGACCAGAATTATTCCCTCTGTATTGGGTTGTCCTTTCAAAAACCATTTACAAATTACAATTGAGACTGTACTTAGATAACAAGCATGGGGCCCAGCTTTACTAATGAATGTTTCATTATTTACCTGAGTAATTGCTTCCAGAATTGAAAAGAAAATATTGCTTTGCATTTTGTGTTTTTGTTTCTGACATGCACAGCATATAATGAGTACTGTAAAATACCTGGGCCAGGATTTAGTGCTGTGTGCACAGTGTTGGGACCGGCATCTTCAAAGAACTTAACTCTGTATCCTACCAGTGAGAGAATTTGCCGAATCAAGCATCAGGCACTTAAATACTGTCTAGCAAGCTTCTTGTTCAATCAAGAATCTTGCCACAGAAGTCCTACTTTGTCTGAGGTCAGTAGCCTACCAGAGCTAAGTGTCAATGAAAGCTGGTCAGTCACGAAGTGCAACACTGGCAAACAGATAATTCTGCTATCTGAATGGAACTGACTGGGCTTGCACTGATGTAATTGGATTAATCACAGCCTGGAGCAACGTGTAACTTGGGAAATTGTAGGTGATTTTTGTCTAACTAGTAGTATAGAAATCCTTCAGAATTTTACAAAGACAGCATTTAATACTAGCATTTTCTTATGTTCAGGTCTTTGAAAATAGTCTTAGTTTTGGGAATTAAAGTTTTAGGGAGGAATAAGAATTGGATGCCGAACACCACCTTGGGATCATGCATACAAATCGGGAGCAGGAATCAACCATTCACCCTCTCACTAGACTCTTTGTTCCCTAACCTTTTTGGGAGGTTATTTGTGCCATCTTTTGTTTAGACAGAACCAAAGTTTGTCTTCCGGTCTTTTGTTGTTTTTGTTTCTCATTATGTTTCCCAGTCCTCCGGCTTGCTGCCTTATCTGGCAATTTGTGTCTCCTTTTTGGATCTAATAATTTCTTTTGTAAGCCATGTTTGAGCCTCTTCTGTTTTTCTGCCAGATAGGAATGAATGATTGTTTTAACTCATGCACATGTCCTTTAAATATTAGTATAAACCAAAGAACGCGGATGATGGAGACCTGAACAAAAACAAAGTGCTGAAGAATCTCAGCAGGTCTAGCAGCATCTGTGGAGAGGAAATCAGAGTTAACGTTTAGAGTCCAGTGACCCTGATTATAAAAGCGGTATGTGAAGAGAAAAGGACTAGTGAAGACAAATGTAGGCCTCGTTTGGTCAGAACCGGGGTAAGTTATCATGGGGAAACGAGAGATAGCAGACCAACTAAATACATATATTGGTATTGTTTTCACAAAGGAAATACCAGAAATGTTGGGGAACACAAGATCCAGTGAGAGGGGAATTGAAGGAAACCCATATTATTAGGTAAGTTGATGGGACTAAAGGCCGATCGGGCCCAGTAGCAGAGTCCTTGAAGTGCCCTTGGAAATAGTGGATGCATTGGTGACCATCTGTCAAGATTATATAGGCTGTGGAATAATTCCTGTGAATTGAAGAGTTGCTAATGTAACTCCATTATTTTTTTCAAAAAATAGGAAGAAAGCCAGGAGTTACAGGCTGGTCAGCCTGACATCAGTCGTTGGGAAATGCCAGAGTCAATTACAAAAGATTTAATTTACCGGTCTTGGTAAACAGCGACAGATGTGTCAGCATGGATTTACGAAAGGGGAATCAAGCTAGACATCTGGAATTATTTGAAGGTGTAACTTTGTAGAGTTGATAAAAGGGAAACAGTGGATGTGGTTTATTGGACTTCGAGAAGACTTTTGCTAAGGTTGCATAAAGGAGATTAGCATGTAAAATTAAAGTGCATGGCTTTAGGGCTTGTGTACTGACATGGATAGAAAGTTAGTTGGCAGACAGGAAGCAACCAGAATAAACAGGTCTTTTTCCAAGTGACAGGGACTGATTAATTGGGTACCATGAGGGTCCTTGCTTGGACACCAGCTATTCACATCATATAGTGGCGATTTGGATGGGAGAACTAAATATCACATCTCCAAGCTTGCAGATGAAACAAAGCGGGTGGGAGGGTGAAATGTGACAAGGATGCAGAGATGCTTCAGTGTAATTTGGACAAATTCAGCGAGTGGGCAAACGTGTGGCACATGAATTGTAATCTGGAGAAATGAGAAATTATCCATTTTGGTAGCAAAAACAGGATGACAGGTGATTACCTGAATGATGACAGACTGGGCAAAGGGAAGATTCAGTGAGATCTGGATATCTTTTTACATTAGTCACTAGAAGTAAGCATGCAAGTGCAGCATGGGATGAAGAAGGCAAATAGTCTGTTGGCCTTCATAGCAAGAGGATTTGAGTAAGACTCAGGGATGTCTTGATGCAGTTGTAAGGCCCTTATTGAGACTGTACCTGGGGTGTTATGTGTAGTTTTGGCCTGCTTGTCTGTGGAAGGATTTGGAGGGAGTTTACCAGACTGATTCCTGAGATGGCAGGACTGATGTATGAAGAGAGACTAGATTGGTTAGGATTACATTTATTAGAATTTAGAAGAATGAGAGGAATCTCATAAAACCTGTAAACTTCTAACAGGGTTAGACATGGTAAACACAAGAAGGATGTTCCCAATGACAGAGAAATCTTGAAGCAAGGGATACAGGACTGAGATGAGAAATGGGTTCACCCAGAGAGGGGTAACCCTGTGGAATTATCAGCCACAAAAAGTGGTTGAGGCCAAAACATTGTATGATTTCAAGAAGTTTGATATAATTCTTAAAGCCAAAGACATGAAAGGATATGGAGAGGAAGCAGGAACAAGAGTATTGAATTGGATGATCAACCATGATCATATTGAGTGGTGGAACAGGCTTGAAGGGCTGGCAGGCCTATTCCTATTTTCTGTGCTTTGTGTTTAAAGACACCCAAAATTACCACTGTACCTTCAGTGCGTGCATGTTTCGTTCTTTGTTTAATTCCTGCTCTTTCATCTCCATGACAGTTTGGCGGCCTAAGCGCAGCCGCCCACAATGTTTTCTGCCCCTTGGTTATTTCTTAACTTCAGATACGAAATCTGTATATTATGATTTTCTGAGCCAGTATGTTTCCTCAGTATTGCAATGATTTGTCCTTTACTAACAACACTCTCCACCTCCATTCCCTCTTTGTCTGTCCTTCCTAAATAATGAATACCCTTTTCCTTAATATTTTGTTCTGATTCTTGATCACCCTGCAACAGTGTCCCTTTAATTGCAACTGTATTATATCCATTTGTGTCACTAATTCATCTTTGTTATACAAATGTTCCATGGATTCAGAGACAAAGCCTTTCGACTTGTCTTTTTAACTTTGTTAGTCATCTTAGTTTTTTTTTTTTTGCATTATGGCCCATTTGTTTTCCTCCCATGTTTTTATCTGCCTTCCATTTTTGCTTCTTACCTTTTCTGTCTTTTGTTTGTCCTTGGTGGCGTGGTGTAAAGGTAACAGTCTCTTCCCTCAACATCATCAAAACTAAAGAGCTGGTCATTGATTTCAAGAAGCAAGGTGGAGGGCACGCTTATATCTATATTAATGGAGCTGAGGTTGAGATGATTGAGTGTGTCAAGTACCTTGGGAGTGGCAATCACCAAAAATCTGTCCTGGTCCACCCACATTCTTTGCTGGTCAAAAAGGTACAACAATGCCTCTACTTCCTCAGGAGGCTAAGGAAATTTGACATGTCCATAAGGACACTTGCCAACTTTTATAGAAAGTATTCTATTTGGATGCATTGTGCCTTGCTATGGTAACAGCTCTGCCCAGGACCATAAGCAAGTTGCAGACATGGCCCAGTCAATCATTTAAGCCAACCTTCCATCTACACTTGCTGCCTTGGAAAGGCAGCCAACATCATCAAAGACTGCTCCCACTCCGGTTATAATCTTCTTCCAACCTCTTCCATCAGGCAAAAGATACAAAAGCTTAAACACACTTACCAACTGGTTTAAGAAAGGTTTCTTTCCTGCTGTTTTTTTAGACTTCTGGATGGACCTCTCAAATGTCAAATCTAATGTTGATCTTCCTTTTTTATGTACCTTCTCTGCAGCCATGACATTGTATTCCTCAGCCTGCTGTATACCCCTGTGAACTTTGAATGGTATGATCTGCCTGTACTGCACACAGAACAAAACTTTTTGCTGTACATAGGTACATGTGACAATAATAAATGAATCAAATCAAAATATTAGTAGCTGATAATGAGTAGTGTGGTAGCAGCCCATGTGATGACAAGGCATGGTGTGGGGGGAAAAATGCTACAGCACTTGTTACTATTTTTCCAAACCCCTCCCCTCAAAAAAAAAAGTTACATGCAGCCACAGGTTACTGCAGCCTTCCTTTACCTGGCCTTGTAGTCATCCGTTCCCTTTCAACCTGCTCAGTCTTTACCTGTATTGTGACCACCTCACTGTACATGCTGTCCACAACGGTCTCCACATCAGGTCAATTTACCTGCAGCTCCAGCCTGAAAAAATATGATGAGACAGTAGCTGCAACTGGGCACACAGGGACACTAAAAATGTCCATGAGTTCCCACATAGTACAGGAGAAACATCACATCGCGAGCTCTGCTGCCATGACTTACATCTCAATTAAGCTTGCTAGTTTCTCCCTTTTAAAGAAAACTGAATATGCTAGGGACCTTATTTCACTCCAAACACTTGCTGCAATGCAAAATTCTTACCTTAAGTCTTTGGAGATCTTTCTTTAATTTTTAACACTACTTCCCTTATTTTAGTTTCATTACTTAATTATCTTGGCCCTACCTTTCTCAGTTAAATCCAAGTAAAGCTGCTTGTTTAAATGTATACTCTTATCCAATTTACAGCAATTTGTAGACAGTCCTTAACAATATGCTACTGCCTACAGCATGAGCTTTTATTATCTGTAATAACTTTTTGATGTGATGCCTCAAGTGCCATCTGGAAATTGCAGTACAGTGCATCCGATAGTTCTTGTTTTTCCATAGCCAATGTTACCTCTTCAAAGAGCTCTTAAAAGATTGGCCAAATATGATTTTACCTTCACAAAACCATCTTGCCTTTGCCTGGATACTTTGAACTTATCCAAGTGCTCTGCTATAACTTCTTAAATAATAGCTTCTAGTATTTTCCCTCATACATGAACAGGAAAGATATGGAGGGATATGGGCCAGGAGCAGGCGGGTGGAACTGGTTTAGTTTGGGATTATGTTTGGCATGGTTCGGACTGGTTTGACCAAAGCGCCTGTCTCTGTTCTATGACTCTGATAGGTGTTAAGCTAACTGACCTGTAGTTTTCCACTTTCTGAATAAAGGATTTACATTTGTTGTTCTCCAATGTAATGGGTCCATCTCCAAATCAGGACATCTTGGAAAATAAAGCTGACACCCTAAGATCATAAGACATAAACCAGAGGGCTTAATTCTGCTCCTATTAAGTCTGCTCTGCCATTTGATCATGGCTGATATGTTTCTCAACCCATTCTCCTGCTTCTTCCCCATAACCCTTAATCCCCTTACCAATCAGGAGATATTTGTCTCTGTCTTAAATACACTCAATGACTTGGCCTCCGCAGCCTTCTGCAGCAGTGAGTTCCATAGATTCACCACCCTTTGAAGAAATTGTTCCTGATCGCAGTTGTAAAAGGTGATCCCTTTACTCTAAGGCTGTGCCTTCAGATCCTGAACCAGGGGTCATGTCTAAAGATAGGGTAGGCGATTTTGGGCTGAGATGAGAAATTTCTTCACCCAGAGTGTGCTAAGCCTATGGAATTTACTACTTCAGAAAGCAGTTGATATCAAAACATTATAGATAACAAGGTGTAGAGCTGGATGAACACAGGCCGAGCAGGAAAGCTGACGTTTCGGGCCTACACCCTTCTTCAGAAATGGAGGAGGGGAAGGGGGTTCTGAAATAAATAGGGAGAGAGGGGGAGATGGATAGAGGAGAAGATAGGTGGAGATGAGACAGACAGGTCAAAGAGGTAGGGGTGGAGCCAGTAAAGGTGAGTGTAGGTAGGGAGGAGATGGGTCAGACCAAGGAGGACGGACAGGTCAAGGGGGTGGGATGAGGATAGTAGGTAGGAGATTGTTGGGGGGGGTGGGGGGGTGCGGAAGGGGAGAATAGGTGAGAGGAAGGACAGGTTAGGGAGGCAGGGATGAGCTAGGCTGGTTTTGGGATGCGGTAGGGGGAGGAGAGATTTTGAAGCTTGTGAAGTCCACATTGATACCATTGGCTGCAGGGTTCCCAAGCGGAACCTTCAGATCCTAGTGTCTCCTACTAGTAGAACGTTTTCCCACATCCACTCTATCCAGGCCTCTGTTATGAGAGTTTTCATCAGATTCACCCCTTCATCCTTCTAAACTCTATTGAGTACAGACCCAGAGACCTCAGCTGCTCCTCATGTGACAAGCCCTTCATTTCCAGGATCATTCTTGTGAATCTCCTTTTAACACCGTATTTGTATTCCTATCTGCCAACTGAAACTCCATGTTAACCTGAAGAGAATCTTGAATCTGGAACTAGAACTTCCAAGATCCTTTGCGCTTCAAATTTCCGAAACCCCTCCCTCTTTTAGAAAAGAATCTGCGCCTCTGTTCTTAACAAAGTGCATGACCCTCTCACTCTGGCACCTCGCATTCCATCTGTACATCAACTATCTCATTAGCCACTTCCTTTTAAGCCCCAAGGATGAGGTTCCTCAAGATCTGGGTACTTGTCAACCCAAAGCTACAATGATCTACTCAATACCACATCTTTGGTGATTGTGATTTTCTAACCCCCTTCAATTTCTTGATTTATTGTTGCTTCTTCTGTAGGAAGGACGTACAAGATATCTGTTCAATTTATCTGCCCGTTCATTATTTTCGATTATCAATTCTCCAGTCTCTCTCTATAAGTCAGTGCTTTCCGTTAATTCTTTTCTTCAAATAGTTTTCAGCACTTTACTGTTCTTTTAATGTTCCTGGCTAGCTGTCTTCTGTACTTAGTTTTGCCCTTTTTATTTTTTTTGGTAATTTATGCTTTTCTTTACATTCTGTCTAGTCTCCAGACTTGGCTTCTGTCTTTGCATAATCATATGCTTTTTCTGTTTTAGTTTGATACAATTTTTAACATTTTCAGTTAAGTATGGTCTGTCCCTTGGAATTTTTCTTACTTGTTGGAATGTTTCTATTCTGTACATTATGAAACACCCTCTTAAATATCTGCCTCTGTAGGCACTCATGTCAAATTAGTTGGATGTATTGTTGCATTCAAAGGAAAAGAGCCCTGAATGAGCCTCCCAAAAAAAAGTCAGAAAGAATAACAAGATTGGTTATTATAGTTAGCTACCAGATTGAATAGTGCTTGATGTTATTGCGGAAGACTTTTTAAGTGAGTAGCTTGATCAACCAATAGTGACTCTCGAACTCTCTAATTGCAAATGCATGTGAAGCCCCAGTTTTAGTCCATGGGCTGTGAAAAGCTTTTAATCTCTGAAGGCTTCAAGGCAGAAGAATTGCTGAGTTTTTCTGCATTGCTAGTGAAATTCCTTCATTATGTGCAGCAGATAAAAATCTTCCCAGACAGCTTGTGGGCAATCAAAGTTACTTCAACAGAAACAAAGCCAAGGTTGCACTGCACATGTCACGGAGTTGCTTGTTCCTCAATATTAAGTGTATAATATTGAATCAAGATCCTAGCTTTCAGAGGAAGTGAGTGGCCTGGTCCCTGCAGGTGGTCCTGTGTACTATTCATTGCATTCAAGAAGACATCTCCTAAGTGCTTTACATTAATAGAGATACTAAGTTGGAGGGGCAAAAGGAAAAGTCAAGAGAGTGTCACAATCCGATTTTGAGAATTTTGAAATTATGCAGGGAAGGGGCAAAATGGATGTAAATGCAGTTGATCCACTAGCAACTATTTTTGTAATTGATTTGTCAAAAGGTGGTATTTCAAATGAAGATAATTTTAAACTAGGAACTATAAAGTTAATGTCATAAAGTATTTTGCAATATGGACTCAGTACACGGTTGATCAGTCTTCAAAAGCACACAAAATGAGAAAAAGATTCCACGTAGCAGTTGAATGAACTTTTAATATTGTTTCTCATTTGTGCTTTTTATTTTCCCTGAGTGAAACAAAAGTGGGAAATTTGTTTTCTTTTACAGTCGCGCAGTGTGGACAAACAGCATGCTGTTATCAACTATAACTCTGCTGAAGATGAACACAAAGTAAAGGATCTTGGCAGTCTAAATGGGGTATGCGACAAGCTGTTACTTACTGATCAATGATTTTGACACCGCCTTTGTTTCATCTTATTTTGAATCTGGTTTAATTATAGCACTTTTTTAACGCATAAAAAATGCATATGTATAAAACAATTGAAAGTATTCTAAATCTAATGCTTAAAATGTAATAGATTTAGAAAACCACAATAAAAAGAAAATGTGGAGATGGCAATAGAATTTAAAGTTTTGGTTCAATGATATAATAATCTTGCTTTAATTTCTGACTGGCGTCTTTTGTTTTCAGACATTTATTAATGAAGCCCGAATACCAGAGCAAACATACATCACTCTGAAGATAGATGATAAACTTCGATTTGGATATGATATCCTTTCCAAATAAAACCCTCATTAGTAAACAAAGGGTCAATAGCATAGAAACAAGCCTGTCAGTCTAACTTGTCTACTCGAGCATTTACATTAAACAGAAATCACCACCTGCTCTTTTGTACCATTGGCACATCATTGTAATCAAGAAGAATGATTACACTTCTCCAGTTTCCAATAAGTAATATTTCCATGATTAATAATCCTGGTAAATATAACTGGTATAATTGTATAGGTTTGAAATGTATGCAAGAAGAATTTGTATTAATTGATTTTTTTTTTTTATTTTTGACTTTCAATTCCCGCCCCCCCCACCAAAAAAAAGTCACAAGCTATGTTGTAGCCCGTAGGGTGCCAACACAGTCCTCAATCACAGTTGTGGCTGTTCCACATGATTCAACAGGTTATTTGATGGCAAGTTGTCACAGCTGAACCTGATCCTTCATTCCCTCATGACATACATACTTATTTAGCAGCAAGGAATTAAATAGTGAACCACGACAAAAATTCAACTCTTTTGTTTCTACCTTTTCTGAATACCCTCTCGCATTTAAGAATCTCAGTCTCAAGCATTAAGCACATTGCGTGCTATTTGATCATTGCACTTATTAAATAGTTCCTAGTTTATAATTATCTTCATTTGAAATACCATGTTTTGGCAAATCAATTACAAAAATATTTGCTTCTGGGTCATCAACTGCATTTACATCCATTTTGCCCCTTCCCTGGATAATTTCAAAATTCTCATAATTTGTACCTGATAGAGTATCAGTGATTTGAACTGACATTTTGGACCTTAAGACCGTACGACATTGGGGCAGAATTAGGCCATTCAGCTTCCTGTTAATCTTCAGCTAATTATCACTACATCACCAGCACCAACCAGCAAATATGACAGTTAAATTATGATAGTGAAATGTATTTTAGTTTGCAGTGCTGTTGTTTTCTATCCTTAATGTGCCTTACATACCAATTTGTTCACTGTAGCAAGAGGAGAAGTGCAAGTCCCAGAGGAAGCACTGAAGGTAAGGCTAGCAAAGCTTGCCTGAAAGTTGCCTGTGTCAAATTTTATCGCAATAATCAAATTGTTACAGTGCAGAATGTGGCCATTTGTTCCATTGTGTCTGTAACATTGAAGTAAGATAGTAATGAAATACTTAGCCATTTTTGGTAGTAGGGTGTAATGTATTTATTAGAAAGTATACAATTTGCATGCTTAAAGTGGAGTTTTGAGACTATTGAATCTTATTTTCAGCATGAGAAATTTACAAGCCAGTTGCAGTTACCACAGAAACTTTCAGAGGCTGAAGGATCAACAGAAGCTCCAGATAGCTCTGTTGAGGCCAAAGCTGAAGTGATGGTTCATGTAGAGATGCATAAAACTTCAGGTAATTTCTAAATATTTTATTTTATTGAATTATATTTGTTTTGAATTTTATCTCCAATATTGCTTTTTTAAAATGTGTTTCAAATCATCTGTTGCATTAATACTAATGTGTACCTTGTTGAAGGGCTCTTTATGCAGTCAGGTGGTAACACAAGACAGTCAACTATTTTTTAGGAAGCAGAAATGGATGAATAAGAAAATATCTTCTAAATAATATACTGAAATTATGAATAGCAAAGGAATGAATTTCATTCTTAAATAGTGTTGAACTCATAACTTAGGCTGCATACATCTTTATAATTATTTGAACCACCTACAAAATGTGCTGGAGTAGATTTTTGAAAAACTAAATTGATTGAATTAATAAAGGTTCTTAAACCAAAAACATGCAGCTGAATGTGACTTCAGTCACATCAACATCGTCAATGCTATAATGTTAGGATGCTGTGTTGTCCAAGCTTTAGAATTTAAGACTAATGAAGCTGATTCTTAAATTTTGAGTTGATATGAACACCGGACATTGTACTGCCCATTCAATTTAAAAAAAAAAAAAAGTAACTAGTTTTATGTGCAGAACATGCCTAAAAGTGATACATAAAAATTATTGCTATCCTCACACCTGTTAAGCTATACAAATATCAGAGATAAAAAGGTACTGCAGAGGCTGGAGAATCTGAGATAACAAGGTGTGGAGCTGGATGAACACAGCAGGCCCAGCAGCATCATAGGAGCAGGAAAGCTTGACGTTTCGGGCCTAGACCCTTCTTCAGAAATGGGGGAGGGGAAGAGGGCCCTGAAATAAATAGGGAGAGAGGGGGAGGCGGATAGAGGAGAGGATAGGTGGAGAGGAGGCAGACAAGTCAAAGAGGCGAGGATGGAGCCAGTAAAGGTGTGTAGGTGGCGGGGTAGGGAGGAGATAGGTCAGTCCAGGGAGGACAGACAGGTCAAGGGAGCAGGATGATGTTAGTAGATAGGAGATGGGGGTGGGGCTTGAGGAGGGGATAGGTGAGAGGAAAAACAGGTTAGGGAGGTGGAGATCAGCTGGGCTGGATTTGGGATGCAGTTGGGGCAGGGGAGATTTTGAAGCTTGTGAAATCCACATTGATACCATTGGGCTGCAGGGTTCCCAGGCTGAATATGATTTGCTGTTCCTGCAGCCTTCGGGTGGCATCACTGTGGCATTGCAGGAGGCCCAGGATGGACATGTCGTCTGAGGAATGGGAGGGGGAGTTGAAATGGTTCGCGACTGGGAGGTGCAGTTGTTTGTTGCGAACTGAGCGCAGGTGTTCTGCAAAGCGGTCCCCAAGCCTCCGCTTGGTTTCCCCGATGTAGAGGAAGCCACAACGGGTACAGCGGATGCAGTATACCACATTGGCAGATGTGCAGGTGAACATCTGCCTGATGTGGAAAGTCTTGGGGCCTGGGATTGGGGTGAGGGAGGTGGTGTGGGGGCAGGTGGAGCACTTCCTGCAGTTGCAGGGAAAAGTGCCGGTTGTGGTGGGGCTGGAGGGGAGTGTGGAGCGGACAGTGGAGTCACTGAGGGAGTGGTCCCTCCGGAAAGCAGATAAGGGTGGGGAGGGAAAAATGTCTTTGGTGGTGGGGTCTGATTGCAGATGGTGGAAGTGTTGGAGGATGATGCGTTGGATCCGGAGGTTGGTGGAGTGGTACGTGAGGACGAGGGGGATTTTTTTTTTGGTTATTATTGCGGGGACGGGGCGTGAGGGATGAGTTACGGGAAATGTGGGAGACACGGTCGAGGGCGTTCTCGACCACTGGTGGGGGGGGGGGAGTTGCGGTCATTGAAGAATGAGGACATTTGAGATATATGGGAGTGGAATGTGGGAGCAGATGCAGCGGAGGCGAAGGAATTGGGAATAGGGGATGGCATTTTTGCAGGAAGGTGGGTGGGAGGAGGTATATTCCAGGTAGCTGTGGGAGTCAGTGGGCTTGAAATGGACATCGGTTTCTAGGTGGTTACCCGAGATGGAGACAGAGGTCCAGGAAGGAGAGAGAAGTGTTGGAGATGGTCCAGGTGAACTTCAGGTTGGGGTGGAAGGTGTTGGTGAAGTGGATGAACTGTTCGAGCTCCTCGTGGGAGCACGAGGCGGTGCCAATACAGTCATCAATGTAACGGAGGAAGAGGTGGGGTTTAGGGCCAGTGTAGGTACGGAAGAGGGATTGTTCCACGTAACCTACAAAGAGGCAGGCATAGCTCGGGGCCCATGGCCACCCCGTTTGTCTGTAGGAAGTGGGAGGAATTGAAAGAGAAGTTGTTGAGGGTGAGGACGAGTTCGGCTAAGCGGATGAGGGTGTCAGTGGAGGGGGATTGGTCAGTTCTGCGGGACAGGAAGAAGCAGAGGGCCTTTAGGCCATCTGCATGGGGAATACAGGTGTATAGGGACTGGACGTCCATAGTAAAAATGAGGTGTTGGGGACCGGGGAATTGGAAGTTCTGGAGGAGGTGGAGGGCGTGGGTGGTGTCACGGACGTAGGTAGGGAGTTCCTGGACCAAGGGGCTGAAAATGGAGTCTGGGTAGGTGGAGATGAGTTCGGTGGGGCAGGAGCAGGCGGAGACAATGGGTCGACCAGGGCATTCAGGTTTGTGGATTTTGGGGAGGAGATAGAAGCGGGCGGTGCGGGGCTGGGGAACGATGAGGTTGGAGGCGGTGGGTGGGAGGTCACCTGAGGTGATGAGGTTGTGGATGGTTTGGGAGATGATGGTTTGGTGCTCGGGGGTGGGGTCATGATCCGGGGGCGGTAGGAGGTGGTGTTGGAGAGTTGGTGCCTGGCCTCAGCAATCTAGCGGTCAGTGCGCCATACTACGACTGCTGCGGGTTTTATGGTGAGGTTGGGATTGGAGCAGAGGGCTGCACGTTCTGCGGATGAGAGGTTGGAGTGTTTGAGAGGGGTAGAGAGGTTGAGGCGATTGATGTCTCAACGGCAGTTGGAGATGAAGAGGTCGAGGGAGGGTAGGAGGCCTTGGGGTGGTGTCCAGGAGGAGGGCTTGTGTTGGAGGCGGGAGAAGGGGTCAGTAGAGGGAGGGTTAGATTTGCGGTTGGAGAAGTAAGCGTGGAGGAGGCGGAAAAACTGCTCAATATCCAAGCGTGAGTGGTATTCGTTGATATGTGGGTGGAGGGGGACAAAGGTGAGCTCTTTACTGAGGAGTGACCATTCGTCCTCAGTAAGGCGGAGGTCTGGGGGGATGGTGAAGACTTGGCAGGGCTCAGTGTCTCCTCCGGAGCTGCTGGCTGTGGAGGCGGTGGGTGGAGTTACGCCGGCGGTGAGTATTGCGTCGGTGGTGGGCGGAGCGTGGTAGGCGGCGGCAGCAGTGATGACGGTAGTGTCTGTGGTGTTGGTTTCGGAGGTGGAGGCGGTGGCGGTGGTTTCAGCAGCGGCGGCGTTCGCTGTCCCGGAAGTGGGGTACCCGGCAGTGGCGGATGTGATGTCATCAGTGGGTTCTCTGACGGTGGCCTCATGGCCAATGGCGGCGGGTACTTTGTCGGGGAGGTCCTGGGTAGGGTTAGGGATTTGGGGAGTGGGGGAAGCCAGTTTTGGGTGGTGGGCATCTGTAAGTTTACTGTACTTACGGTTTTTGGTGTCCAATAAAGCTGAGTAGAAGCTTGAGGACCGCTTTGCAGAGCACCTGCGCTCAGTTCGCAACAAACAACTGCACCTCCCAGTCGCGAACCATTTCAACTCCCCCTCCCATTCCTCAGATGACATGTCCATCCTGGGCCTCCTGCAATGCCACAGTGATGCCACCGAAGGCTGCAGGAACAGCAAATCATATTCAGCCTGGGAACCCTGCAGCCCAATGGTATCAATGTGGATTTCACAAGCTTCAAAATCTCCCCTCCCCCAACTGCATCCCAAAACCAGCCCAGCTCATCTCCACCTCTCTAACCTGTTTTTCCTCTCACCTATCCCCTCCTCCTGCCTCAAGCCCCACCCCATCTCCTATCTACAAACATCATCCCGCTCCCTTGACCTGTCCGTCCTCCCTGGACTGACCTATCTCCTCCCTACCCCCCCACCTACACTCACCTTTACAGGCTCCATCCCCGCCTCTTCGACTTGTCTGCCTCCTCTCCACCTATCCTCTCCTCTATCCATCCTCTATCCGCCTCCCCCTCTCTCCCTATTTACTTCAGAACCCTCTTCCCCTCCCCCACTTCTGATGAAGGGTCTCGGCCCGAAACGTCAAGCTTTCCTACTCCTATGATGCTGCTCGGCCTGCTGTGTTCATCCAACTCCACAAGCTATACAAATATATTTGTTTGTGCATGTGGTATTGTATGAGTAATCAGAGACTGTCAAATTTTGTCTTCCCTGAAGTGGCTTGGAACATTTTTTGCTGTCTTATTTAAAGGCTAGTTTTACATCTTTCATTAATTATAATAAACAGAAAAATTATCAATATCTCCTTGTTTAGTAGAAGTGGATCTAGCCTAAGGCACTAGGCAAAGCGTTATGCAATACAAACTTCCAACTTGATGAAAAACCATTAATAAGTCACAAATCAACCACACCTCTTCAAGCTTCGCTCAGATCTCTGCTTCTTGGAGAATCGTCAGCTGGATTTTCTGAAATATTCCAACGTAGCAATCCAGCCGAGTTCCAATCAAATGAAAAGAACAGATTTGGAATAGCTTTAAATATCATCTGAATTGAGACTAAATTAAGTCTTTGAAAATACCAGAGTTTTTTTTCGAAAAACCATAAGACATGGCCCTAAGCGTTTTGTTTTGTTGTCTCTTTTTCTCAAGCTGTCGCTGTTGTTTATTATCTGCACTTCTCTACATTCTGCAAGTTGACATTCGCACTATAGGTTTAAAATCTGTGATTTTTTCATAGACTATTACCACACAGAAGGGAAATCATTCAGGCCATTGGGTCTGTCCACCCCTTTCAAAGATCTGTGTAGTTATTTCCACTCAGATACTTTTGCCATATCTCTGTAAATTTTGCTTCTTCAGTTTTGTCTTGGTCCCTTTCTAGGTCACAATGTCAGGATATCTACCTCCTGTTAAGCAATGCTTTCCACATTCTAACTGATCACATGAGTAAAACCAGTTTTCTCATGTTGCTTTTGGTTCTTTTGTCAATCACCTCAAGCCTTTAGCTTCTGGTTATCCGCCCTTCTACTATTGGAAACTGTTTCCATTTATTTACATTAACGCTCCATGATTTTAAAACCTGTTAACCTTTTGTGCTGTAGGACAATTTTAGCTTCTCCAATTTATGCATATTTCATAAAATCATTTCAGCTGGTTTCATGATCTTCTGTGGCAAATGGTATATTTATAAAATTGAGATGCTCTATAATTAACTTTTAGCTTTTGTTTTCATTTGGTCCTTGTCAAATTTTCTATCCTTTTTTAATGAACATTTCAGATGCTTTTCTTGCATAGCTTTCCAGTTTTTCCTTAAGCTTTTTGTCTCTTCTGTCCTTTATTCAGTACAACTGTACTTAATTGTATAATTGGTATAAGGTCCTAATTTTAACTGGCAGAATGTTTAAAGTAATAGAGATAAACTTTGTGGTCTAAAACTGCTGCTGTAGCTGTGACCTATAGTTTCATAACTAGTCAGCTGCCCATAGCTATTTCAGCCTCTTTAGCTGTGAGCAGCCTGCTGCATGATGTAATAGTTCTCAATTTGAACAAGGTGGCCAGTGCAAGTGAGAACAGACTTCAGCCAGTGTTGAATGCTTCGAAATATATCACAAGCTCAGATATTTGCCTCTGTGATTGGACTGTGTGTTTTTGTGCCATAGACAATTGTACCACTATAAGTATAAAGCAAGCCCTCATGAAAACTGAAAGAATTCAAATTTAGTAAATATAGCTTTAACCTTATGATGAATTTATTTACAGACTATCAGCACGAAAGAAAAGTATGCTTCTTACGGTTAAAACTGAATGTTCTTGCAATTAAGTTCATCAAATTACTTTTCTGCTTTTATTTATTTATTTACTTACATACATACATTCGAATTCTCACTTTGTTGACAGAAACAGTCCGTGAGAACTAATGCTCCTTGGGTTTCCATTTTTCTTGATATCTACTAGACGTTTCTGCTATACCTGTGGCCCGTGGTACCCCTCTATATGGCCAGCCTGCTTGGTGGGGTGAAGATGATGCAGATGATGAAAATTCAAGCAAGCAAGATCCCAAGCCTGGGACTGTGAAGATGGAAAGCAGTGCTACAGGAGGTAGAAGCCCAAGTGGTGAGTCTCTGCAGTATTAACTTGTCAGCAGCTATTTATAGACTAACAGTGGTAGGATCTATATTTCAGAGATAAAAGGTACTGCAGATGCTGGAGAATCCGAGATAACAAGCATGGGGCTGGATGAACACAGGTCGAGCAGCATCATAGGAGTAGGAAAACTTGACGTTTCGGGCCTAAACCCTTCATCAGAAATGGGGGAGGGGAAGAGGGTTCTGAAATAAATAGGGAGAG
>JAHRHZ010000019.1:13277547-13294557 GCA_024137785.1 Ginglymostoma cirratum
TAGGCCCGAAACGTCAAGTTTTCCTGCTCCTATGATGCTGCTCGACCTGCTGTGTTCATCCAGCCCCATGCTTGTTATCTAGGATCTATATTTCAGTTGCTTTTGCAAGAGAAATGCTATTATAACAGTAGCTGCATATTAGTTAAGACGCATAATGTTGTGATGTTGATTTCTCCTTATCTTTTCCTCTCCTTTATCGTTATTGTTAAGCGTAATATCTTTGGAAAATATTTTTGTTTTTGAAGTGCTTGTTTTTCATTGGAACCTCTCCCATTTGAAGTAAGGAGTTCACATGGAAAATTACTAGTGTCAACCTGTAATGAATGCATCAGATTACCAGATTGTGTTTGTTATTATGAAAGCTTCTAATTAATGCCCAAAAACTGATTTTAAATAAAGTTCCATTAATATAAATCAAAATTAGATGCATTTCTGGTATTTGTTTTTGCTTTCAGACAATTGTCAAGAAATTTTGCAGTTCCACTGAAACAGAAGAATTAAATTTTTGTTTGCAAATTATGTCATTAATTGTCCTTCAGTGAAATCCTAATCAATAAATGTTGTCACTTCTTATTCCTTTTGAGGGAAGTAGTGCAGCTTTGAAAGAAATTCTTTTGATATCTGCTCCAGGAAAGATTTGTGATTTTTTTTTTTTTAATAAACTTTAGTCCTTATGTAGTGAATTTCACTGTCCTAATACCTTTTCAGAAGATGCCAAGGAAGTTAGTAAACCCAAAGAAGATAGAAAAGACTCGGAAGAAGTAATTTATCCATTCTGTAGAGAGCCAAGCTATTTTGAAATCCCTACTAAAGAATTTCATCAAGCTGCTGTGTCGATGGAAAGTTCAATTCATGAAATCCCTACAAAAGATACAGAAGCCACTCATGCAGTCGTTCAAGGGCATGCTTCATTTACTATTGAATTTGATGATCATACTCCAGGCAAAGTGACAATCAAAGATCATGTCACCAAATTCACACCCGAGCAGCGTCATAAGCAGAAGAAGTCTCCTCCAGCCAAAGAGCTGTCTGGACTCCAGGCTGCAATGAAAGCAGCAGAAAGCAAAGTGGCTGACTGGTTGGCACAGAATGATCCTCCCAGAATGAGACGAGAATCAATGGATGATGATTGCAAAAGCATAAAGAGCGATCTCTCTGTTCAGATGAGGCGATTAAAAGGTAAAATTCTTGTTAGTTATCAAGGGTGTTATGTAAATATTGCAAAAGGCTGCAAATCGATTTTGACGTTTGATTTAGTCTCTGGCACCGTATCTGGCTAGGCTGTATCAAATGTCATTATGTTTCACTCCTCCCTCTCTCTGACAGTTGCTCTGAAGAACAGAGATGACCCTTTTTGTTCCTATCATCTATTATGTTAAACTTATTTCTCTCGTTCTTTTCAGTCTCACCTCAACCACAAATGTTAAGCTAATGGACCTCTCTATCATTAATATTGACACTAACCATTTAATCCCGACAATCTCCCTTTCCTTTCAAAGCTACAATACAGCATTGCATTGCTGTAGTCAAATCCACAAGTTGTGTCCCCTGTTGCTTTTCCCGTCTGTGTCCTCAATCTGTCTAATATTTTTATAATGGTGTCATCTGTGGGGTTTTTTTCCAACTTGAGTTGAGTCACAGTGGAGATACCTGGATTGTATTTTTAAAAAGGCATGTTGGAATTTTGTTTGGACAAACCACTTCTTGAACACCACATGATTCCAGTTTGTTTGCTTGAATTCACTTCAACGAAAATAGCAGACAGCTTTCAGGATGTATTTTATGATTATTATGATTGTTCTGTTTGAATGTTGTTTTGCAAACAGTTGGAGGCTATTTTGGGGTTTTCACTTGAGGGAAGCCTGCTTAAAAACAAGTTGCTGGGCTGTGCCATTTGTTTCCGAGCATCTTGGTGATGAATCATCTGTGAAAGCTGATTGTCCACTTAGAATAACTGAAGACTCAATACTGTGTTTCCTGAGCAAAGTGTACTGCTTAGCAGTACAAAGTGTTATCAAGAATCAGTCTTATCAATGAATATTCAATAACTATGTATTCAAGATTATTTTCAAAATCCTTTCCCCGTTCCGGTATAGAATCAAGTTTAACAACAATTTTTCAAAACTGAACCTTGCTTCAGCTTGCAAGAAATACATTGTTCTTTCCTAAAGTCAGGAAGGTGATGGGCCATTGTTGAAATGAAAAATATTGCAATTGATGCGAAATTGATTAATGAAAATATTGACCTGATGGAGCAAATAGTAAGAGTATTTAAGCTCAAAATACTCAAATTACTCAAAAAGCATGCAGGTATATTGATTCTTGTCGTATTTGATCTTCTCAGATTTTAACCAGTTTTAGAGTAATTAAAGAACAATGATGCTCATCCACATGTATCCCAAGGCATAATACCGGAGCCCAAGTCTGTTTCCCAACAGATACGTTTGTACTAAGAAATTTTTTGGGGGTGGGGGGGGGAAGGAAAGATGAAAGAGGAGTTTATAACTTGTGGGTCCATTAGGAAAAGGGATTTATCTATCATTTTTCTATTCTATCTGGTCATTCAGCAACCTCAAAGAACATAAGAACTGACTATTTAACATCTTTGCTTGAAGTGCTTAAGCTGCTGTCTTCCAGTTGCTTGGGGTTGGCTAATTCAGTTAGCCGGAAGGCTGATTTGCAGTACAGAATGTCGACAGTGCAGGTTCAAACCCACACTGGCTGAAGTTACCTCAAAGGACTCTCCTGTCTGAGATGCGGTAATCCTCAGGTTAAGCAATCATCTCTTATTAGAGAGCAGCCCTATGGTCTGGTAGGGCGACGGTGACTTTAAGTTCAATTGCAAAATGTTGTTTGCCTAATTCCAACTTTGAGGAACTACTTGATGACCTAAGGCACTTTAGTCTTAAACAGAAAGAAAAGAATAAAATGTCTCTGGGGAAGGTTTAAGTAAGTATATAAGATTAGGCAAAGTAAATCCAGAAGATTTAGGGTGGCTGAAAAAGATAATGCGTACCTAGGGTTTGAAGGGTAAGTTTTAAATTCAGTTATTGTGTGTAGTGGCTTATTTATTTAGCACTTAGGTTTACATGTATTTTATAAAATGAGTGCACATTTCAAGTTGCTCTGTTTAATTGCATGTGGTATCTGAAAGACCACATCATTTTAATGTGCCGATATTTGACCGTCTTTGTGAAACAAAAAAAGCATTGGAAATGTCAGTTCTGAGAGTATCTGTGGAGAGAGGAAAACTTAACATTTCAGTTTGAGCCTTTATTCAGAGCTTTGTGTGGCAGCTTTTGCTGAAGACTTCAACTTAACATTGACATTTATTCAGTGAGAGAATCATTGCACATTTGATAGAAAAATTAAGGGACCAGATGATGGGTTTTCCCTTTGTTTACTGTATAACTTAAGCAACTGGTGCTTTACTAGCACTGATTGTAGTTAGTCATGTGCAATTTGTATGCTACTTGTTTTTGTTCTGCTAAGCTTTTAGGAGACACCTTGCTTTCTCTAGCCTGTTTTTAAAAACTGTATTAGTGATTATTAACTACTGAATTCTTGGAATGTCCAGAAGATACTTCCATAATAGGAAAAGGTGACCCTTTTGAAACCATTAGGTGGATTTCTTCAAGCATATGGTTGCCATGAGCAAAAGTAGTATTTGGCAAACTTTGTTTACAATCATGTTGAAATTGTCACTTCTCCCTTGTAAATTTTAATGCTGTGTCCTTTTAACTAGATATGTTTTTAACCTTTTCCTTTTGAATACATAGAAAGTAATGAATCAGCCTTAGCTTCCTAAGCATGTGCACAAGGGAATAATAGAGCAGCTGTACTACTTGGCTCATTTGTAAAAGGACTGCAACTCAGTTTTTTTTCACTTGGACAATGGCAAGAGACTTGAGAACAATAGCAACTCAGTTCTGCCCTAGAGTCATTATTCACATCATAAAATACTTATTGTTTGAGTTGTGTTAGTATTATTTGTCACCATTTCAGAAGCACCCACCAAATCGAACATTGCATACTTGAAGTTTTTAAAATGTTGTCTTGTCTTCTCCTCTTCCATCAAACATAAAATACAAGCAAGTATTTTTGAACTTTTAGAAGTTAAATTTTAAATGCTTGATTTCTTTTTAAGGGAGTAAACATGATGATGGAACACAAAGTGATACAGAAAATGGAAATGGCCAAAGGTGTGCTCGCAAACACGCTGCACTTGAAGATCAGTTGAGGATGTATCGTGCAGAACAACAGAGGCTTCATCATCAAAAGATTGCAACTTCAGAAAAGGCCCATGAGATTCCTTCAATGAATAGGACTGCCTTTATGATTGAGTTTTTTGACGATCACCCACGCAAGCGACGATCCTATTCTTTCACACAGATTTCACCAGCTGTACCCCAAGAAGGTCCTCATCCGTTTCCACCCACAAAGCTGGACAGGTCAAAAGGTGGCGTAACTGACTTGAAGACAAGTTGTCCAACACATCAGCCAAGTCCCCCTCATAGTAAATCACCACACAGTGTACATGAGCTTCAGACAAAACACTTACAAAAACAAAAATCTGATGAACTATCAGTTCCTTTAATATCTACCCAAACAACACATTCAAGATGTTCTGGTAGTACTGGGCACAGACAAAATCAAAGTCAGCACTTGGAACAACATATAAAACTTTCTCCATTGGCCACAAAGGAAAATGAGGATGATCAGAGTGATAAAGGAACATACACCATCGAACTTGAAAATTCCAATATAGAAGAGGAGGAAGCTCGTAAAATGATTGACACGGTAAGAGTAAAGAATGCATGTTGTGTCTTGTGAATTATTTTAAGTGACCATTTCTGTTTTTGTATTTATTCACTTATGGGATCTGAGAAAGGGAAGACTTGATTATATTTGCTATTTATTGGACCATTATTCAAGTACATTCAATAATTGGGGGGCAGAGGAGACCAAAGTGACAGCGAGAGGTAGTGGAGGCTGGTAGAATAGATAAGAGGATCAAGTCAAATAGTCAAAGCAGGCGAGCTTGGCCGAGAAATGAGGCAAGACTGACAAATTAAACCATATTTACTTCAATGCAAGAGGCATGATGGGTAAGGCAGATCAACTTAGGGCATAGTTAGGAACATGGGATTGGGATATCATAGCTATCACTGAAACATGGCTTGGATGGATAGGATTGGCAACTTGATGTAGCAGGGTGTAGATGCTGTAGAAAGGATTGAAAGGGAGGCAAGAGGAGAGAGTGGCATTTTTGCATAAGGATAACATGGCTGTATGTAGGGAGGACACACCTGTGAGACCATGCAGAGTAGCTATGTGGGTGGAACTGAGAAATAAGAAAGGGATGATCATAGAGATATACACATGGAAACAGACCCTTTTGGTCAACTGGTCCATGCATACCACATATCCTAAATTTAATCTGGCCCCATTTTCCAGAACTTGGTCCATATCCCTCTGAATCCTTATTCATGTACACAGCCTTTTAAATGTTGTAATTGTACAAGCATCCACCACCTTACTCTGCCAGTTCATTCCATACATATCTTGCCCCTGAAGACACGCCATTCCAAAAACTTTAACGTCTAAATTTGTAGTCAGAAAACATCATGCCAGTGCTTTTCTTTTAAAAAGAGCTGTCCTATTATTTCTATTCCTCAGCTTTACCCAGGACTTTGCAAATTCTAAATGATACAGTGGCATCTGATTCATTTACCAGAAGCAGCAGCTTCTGTCTGAACCACTCATTAATTTTGATGCTTTTGAAGTCTCCCTTTAACTTTCTCTGCTCTATAAGGAATGCAGACCCAGCTTATTTAATTTTGCCATATAACTGAAATCCTTCATCCATGGTATCATCCCATTAAAACTGCTCTGCCCACTGAGACCTTGACATCCTCAGAATGGAGTGTTTAGAAATGTATGGAATTACCCAACTGAAGTCGAAAGATTTAAGTTTTATAGACACTATTGTTTGTGTTCAATTAATACCCCTCTTTGCAAAGCTGGGTCTTCCTATACTGACTTGTCAGTATTCCCTTCCACTTCAAAGACTTGTGAATGTGTTCTCAAGTCAATGTGATCTTGTAGCCTGTTAAATAGCACAATTTGGATTATGCTTATTCTGTTCCTTGCAGTGCACATGACTTCACACTTAAGCATATTAAATTGCATGTCATTCGTCTGCCCATTTTACCTGGTTACTTAGTTGTAAAGTCTGCCGCTCTCCTGTTTTGCTGTTACTACACTTACTAAGTTTTGAACTGCAAATCTCAACTGTTCTCCCTGCATCCAAATCCAGTTACTCTTGTATAAAGTATTTCTAATAATCAACCTCTGGAGGACTTCAGTACACTTCTCTTTTGACACAGAAGTATTTGTTCACTGCTACTGTCTGCTTCCTTATTCCTTATGGAATTACATGCTCTAGTCAGGACCCTCTCTCTACCATAAAATTATCCAGCAGTTGTGCTTATCTTAGTAGGCAAATGCTAGCAACAGTTTCCTGATTTACATAGTTCTTATTGTATGAACAAAATAATGGGTAGTAATAGATAGTGAGATGGAAGCCGGAACATTTAATGACAATGAGATATCATCTGGAAAAGGAGGGTTGGGGGTGGGGAGTGGATGAGAATCTATACTGGAACAGAACAACAAACAAACAAACAAACATTCTCTAGCAGGCTGTTTGAGAGAGGAATATTTGAACTAGCTTGGCAAAAAATGTATAGATTTTCTAGTACCAAATACAAGATTTGTGATCCAAAGGCAGAGGTGATAAATTTGAAATAATTTTAGACCACAGTCATGCAGTATTTGTTTGAAAATATTTCATTGAACTATAATTCAAAAGACCTGTTTCATTCTGTCTGGAAGAACTAGCTTGACGGAATGTTTGCAAATATAGAAGTTGTTTTATAGATTAAGGTTAATCATGAAAACACTACACATCTGTTAAGCTGATTTATAATGTTGAGGTTCATAACATTCCAAAGAGAAGTTTGGACTGTTTACCTACCTTTTTGCCTGTATATATCTTATCTAATTAGACAGGAGTATTTCAATATGTGCCACCAAAAGTTAGGGTTGAATATTAAATTGTCTAAAACCAATTAAGTAGCAAGGTTGTGCACTTTGATGGTAAACACCTTACACTGTCACTTTGAGGAATTGTTGAATGTGTTCATCCTTGTAAATGGAATAGGAATTCATTAAGTTTTCATTGAAAGATGAGTTGCTGAAAACTTTTTCCTGCATTTAAGATTTTTGCGCATACTGGGAGCAGCCTCACTAGTAATGGCTTACTATCATGGATACTAGCAAGAGTGCAGAGCAACAGCTTTTTGTCAGATACAATTCACTGCTGTGTTTAGACACAGATACTTGTCAATGAAGGTGCAGATGTACCCAGAGCAGGGAGCCAATGACTTGCCTATACACCTATTTATAAAGACAATTTTAACAGCAAGATAAATCAATATGCCACTGCCAGTTAGAGGCATCCGAAACCAACATGGCCTAAATTCTTATGTCACTGGTGGTATGTGGTTTCCCATGTCTTGATTGAGGAGATCATGCACAAATTAGAGAGATGACATTACAATTTTGTTACTGACCAGCAGGAGATGACAATACAATAAACCTATTAGCTTTCACACAATAGTGTGTGCTGGATACTGTAGTGTAATGAATGAGGGATCAAATCAAGAAGTGAAATTGAATTTACTAAATCTGGCAATTTGAGCTGGCACCAGAAATATAACCAAGACAGACAGTGGCCTGGATTTTGCCATGTCAAGATGACTTACAGCATTTTTATAAAAATGCCAGCTTTGTCCTGATTGATTCTTGCCTCCATTCCTGGGTTTCTGATTTTTCATTAAGGCCTATTTAGTGTGAGACAACACCATGTGGAACTGGAGGAACCTGACCCGAAATGTCAGCTTTCTTGCTCCTTTGCTGCCTGGCCTGCTGTATTCCTCCAGCTCCGGACTGTGTTGTCCGACTCCAGCATCTGCAGTACCTACTATCTGTATTTAGTGTGTGGACTGGTTTAGGTCACAGGGCTACAGCCTGCATCTTGACCAGGCTGGTTCCACTAGCAGTCAGGCACATTCTAGTCTTCAGTTTTTATGTATTTCAGCCAGGTTTTTTGAAGAGTCGTGGTTCATGATACCACAGTGATAAAGTGAACCATGGTCTGCTTGAGGGAATCATTTTGCAAAGTATTGCTTGCCCTATTCCCTGGAACTGAAAGTTGAGGAAGCGAATTGATTTTAAGATATTAAGAGGAAGAGATAAGGTTGTCAACACCTTCTGGTTAGGACGTTTAAAAGTTTGTGAAAGAATTGGAGCTGGACCTTTTCAGAACTGTAGTTAAACAACTCTTCATGTCAAGGATGCTAGAAGTTTGGTGCACTTTTCTGCAACTTTCTTGATGGGTATTAGAATAAGGGACGAGATAGTTGGATGGACCTGGGTCACAGATAAGTCACGGAGGAAGAAGCTTGAGTGACTGACCTTTCTACTGTTCCTAGTTCCTGTTGTAAATTAAATTTTTGAAATCATCTGTAGTTACTCAACAATTATTGTTACAGCTTTATCCCAGATTTTAATGGCCATGTAAAGTGTGACTAAAACAGGATTAGCATAGTGTCCTCCTTCACCCTGTAAGATCTGGGAACCAATTAAACACTGCAACATTACTGTACAGGCACAATACAGACTGCTGATCTTTCATTATTTACATAACATGCACATGTAAACTAGAGTGCAGGGCCACCAGAAGACCAGTATTTAATTGGAGAACACTGAAATGGTGGTAAAGCAAATGAAGTAATGTTTCTTTACATCTTGAAAAGACCGCATTCTGGATGTGTACCCAAATTCCTTCACTGCTGATCTCAGCACCAAATCATTCAATTATAAAGGAAATTATTAAAGGCTTCTTTAGAATTCAGCTGTTTGTTATCAATATTTTTCAACTTTTTGCATGATATGGGAGAAGAAATTTAGGTGCTTGATTGGAAGATAATTATCAGCATATTTGTAATTTATTTTCATTCTGTTTAACCCATAAATTTGTTTAAGGAATATAGTACTGAAATTTTCTCTACCATTTCCTGCACATTCTCAGCAGAATTTTTTTGCATGTGTACTACTTCCTTGCGTTAGAGATTGTATAATAATTTTCAAAATCTGTAAACTACAAGGAGATTGTAATTGTGTGAAGAAAGCTATTCCAGAGTAGATTTTGATCTGATGAGCAGACAGTATGGTGCTGTTTTTTCAAACAGTAATAAGTCACCTGCAAAGGCTGAAGTGTATTCTAATGCAGTGGCTACTTACTAGGTTGACAAGGGTTTTTTAAATGTATAACTGCTGCATGGTATAACTTGCAAGAATCTGTAAAGCATCTGTCTTGGTTTGTCAGTTCCAGTGGTACTGCAATGTGCACAGTAGCACACCTCCACTAAATGGACATAATTCATTTTGAAGTGAATGCTAAACATAATGTTGGATTGCCTCTGGTACTGACTTCCTCCTTTTTCAATGATGTGCCTGATTCCTCCCTATTATTCATTTTTGGACTTGGGCATGTTTGATTTCTACCTTTTGGCTGTTGAATAACCTAAATTTGGTTTATTTAGGCACTTCCTTCAAACAAGCTCGGATGTGTTTGCAGAGCAGACAGGAAGTTCTATATCGTAGGAGTACTGTTATAGCTTCTGTACTGTGAACAAATCAAAAAGCTAGTGCCTTGGTTTGTCCTGGCCCCAAGTCATGTGACAGCATATCTTTCTGGAAGTTAAAATTTTGTTGATTAGGCTAGTTATTTATAAATGGCTTATAAAGTTCAAATGAATGGTGAAGTTAATGTAGTGGACTAATTAAACCTATATTAACAATGGCATTCATTCTTCTGTGATGTCATCCAATAGTAGTTCTTTACATAGATTTACAGGTTTTATTTTTTGATGTTTTCCACAAAAACTTAAACTTCATTGAAGTTTTAGGAGCATATCCTGGAATTTGCTGAATTTGTTTCCTTTGTTCGGGATTTTGGTATGATAATCTATGTTTGGCTCACCAAGGCTTCATTTGAGATTTCTTTGACTTTTTGCAAATACAAATTCTTAACTTATTTTGACAGTGTTTAAATCACCTTTCTTTTGCTTAATCTGTTCACTAGAATTAACGCCAGTAGTTTGTTTCCATCTGATGTTCCATAATAAAAATAACCTGGCAACACCTCAAACAGTTGTTTGAGCACTTAATACTTGTGTGAGCATAAGTATATTTATCAGCTGTTTTCATTCTGTTTCATCCACCAAATGATGAACATCAATTGTCAAAAAGCTTGCATCCTATTTTCAAGACGTTTTTGGGACTATGCAGTAGAAGCTATTCTTTGCAAGCAGACATAGTCTTGTCAATTCAGATTTCAATCAGGAGCTGAAATAATTGTTGAAGTTTTACTTTTTCCATGTACCATTCTTTGGTTTTACATGTCTTCTACATCAAACTTCCTTCAAAAGCACATGTTTCATCATAATAGCTATATTTTGCTTAAGGCTTGTGATGCTATGTTTTTCCTCAATGAGGTCAAACATTGCACATGAAGAGATCAATAAAGTTATAAAAACAGGTTAATAGTTCACTTTTAAAGAAAGGTAAAGTGATTCGTTTTTGTAGAGAATTGAAAAGCGCAAATATGTTGAATTTTGATAGAATATTTGCCAGACCATATTTGGAATATTATGCACAGTTCTCCTTTCCTGATTTTAGCAGGCACTTTATATGCAAAAATGGTTTCCCAGAATGAGAACCAGAACTATGATGATACCTCTTAGAAAAGATTGAACAGATTGGGGCGGTTTTCTTTCAGGAAAGAGAATGCTGAAGGATGATCTGAGAGAAGCCTTTATGATCATGAAAGGGTTTTCACTTCAGTGGAAACTGAACTGGGAGCCACAAAGAAAGTCATTATTGAATCCAATTAAGAATTTAGCAAAAAACTTAAAGTTCCACATTCTTTCTATTCCATTGTGATATAGTTGGAAAAGATAACACGAGCTCAGCTTGCATGTTAATCTTCAGAGAATATTGGACTAGGACTCAATTCCCAAAATGCTTCAGATTCCCAAAGCCTTTTCCCATTTAGAAAAGAGTTGACACCATCTATTCTTCCTAGAAATGTACATAACCTCACACTTTCCCCACATTGTATTCCACCTGCTACTTCTTTACTTGCTCTCGTAGCCTGTCCAAGCCGGTCTGCAGGCTGCCTGCTTCCTCAACACTACCTTACCCTCTAGCTATCTTTGTATCATCTGCAAACTTGGCAACAATACCCTCAGTTTTTTCCTCCAGATGGTTACAATATAACATGAACCTCTGTGGAACTTGATCACTCACCAGCTACTGTCCTGAAAAAGACACCTTTATCCCTATATTGCTTTCTGCCAGTCAGCAATTCATGTCAGTATCTGCACTTAAATATGATCGGCATTTATTTGGCAGCCTGTGTGACACTTTGTCAAAGGCCTTCTGGAATTCTAAATAGATCACATCCACTGGCTCCCCATCATCTAACTTGCTGGTTACCTTCCTCAAAAGAATTAAAGCAGATTTGATAGGCACAACCACCTCCTGACAAAGCCATACCAACTCAGCCCTGTTTTACCATGTACTGACAAGAGTAGGTTTCTTCCTTGGGATGAATTTCTGCTCTGCCTCCCGATTTACCCCCAGAAATACCTGCCATCGCTGTTCCACCACCTTCCCTGCTAGGATCACATTCCATTAAACTCTGGGCAGCTCTTAGCTCATGTCTTTGTAGTTACCTTTATTCAATTGTAATACTGAAACATCTGATTCCTGCTTATGCCTCAAACTGCACAGTGAATTCATCATTATATGGTCATGAACTCCTAGGGCTTCCTTCACTTTAGCCCTCCCAATCCAGTCTGCCTCATTACACATCAGATCCAGAATTGCCAGTTCCTGGTCAGCTGTACGACAAGCTGTTACAAAAACATCTTGTAGATGTTCCATGTGTTCCTTTTCTTGGGATCCACTTCCAACCTGATTTTATTTTTCCTAGTCTGCCTGCATATTGAAGTCCCCCATGATTATTGTAATAGTGTCTTTCTTGCATTCCTTTCCTGCCTCCTGATTTATTTTCTACACACATCCTGACTACTGCTAGGTAGCCTTGCACAGCTCCCATCAGGACTTTTTTTTTGTAGTTTCCCAACTCTGCCCATACACATTCTATGTTTTCCCACTGTCACCTGCTATCGACTTAATTTCATTTCTTACTGACAAGGCAACCTGCCTGTCCTATTGGTAGCTCTGAGGAAGGGTCACCGCACCTGAAACATTAACAGTTTTCTCCTTCACAGATGCTGCCAGACATGCTGAGCTTCTCAAGCAATTTTGTTGTGTCCTTTTTGGTAGGCTGTGTATCCTTTGGATATTTAGTATCCCTGGCAGCTGTGTCCCTGTGATACCCACAGCACGTATCTGCCAATTTCAGCCTGCACTACAAGCTCATTTGCCTTGTTTCATGTATTGCATGCATTTAAGTACAGCACCTTCAGTTCTACAAAGTGATGCACCTCCTCCTCCTCCTAGCTGTTCCCTTACTTACTGTGTTTAAAGTTAGATTCTATCCTACTACTTGTTCTGGAAACATTAACAACCTCTGCTGAGCACCTGCCTCACTAACTGCTGCCATGAACTGGACCCCACCCTCTGTAGTTTAAAGCTCCATCCACAGCCCTGGTTGTTATTTACCCGAACTCTGGTTCCAGCACGATTCAAGTAGAGCCCATCTCACTGGAACAACTCCCTCCTTTACTGCTACTGGTGCCAATGTCCTGTAAACTCAAACATTTCTCCTACAGCAATCTTTGAGCCACACATTTACTTTTTTAATCTTGCTGCCCTGTGCCAATTTGCTGTTAGTTCAGGTAGTAGTCTGAAGATTATAAAGCAGAACCAAAAAAAATAATAATTTTTAGTTCCAACTTCTCTCATTACCACAATAGAATCTCTTTCTAGCTATATCGTTGGTACTTATACAGACAACTGGATCTTTCCTTCTTTCCCCAACTTCTCTTCACCCAGGTACACAATACAGCCTTTGGGGCCTCAATCCTGGCCACTTAGAACAGTGTCTATTCTCTTGACTCTACTATCCCCGATTGCAACAACATTTATTCCCCCTTCCCCACCTTGTATGGCTCCCTGTGACACACAGTTGTGGTCAGTTTGCTCATTCTTTGTACAGCCCCCACTCTCATCCACACAGGGAGCAGGAATCCCACTCCTGCAAAGTCAAGGGCTGAGGCTCCTTCAACATACCTTCTGGATCCCTTAAACTGCCTTACTTGTAGTCATACCCTCTTGTCCCTGACCACTAACCAAATTCAATGTAGTTAATCTAAGGGGTGTAACTGCCTCCTGAAATTGTGCCCAGGTAAATCTCCTCTTTCCCTGATGCATCAGTGTTTGAAGCTCAGACTCTTGCTCATTAACTCTGAGTTAGAGTTCCTCAAGCATTCAATATTTGCTACAGATGTGTTCATTGAGGCACAATGGGTTCCACAACACTCATATCATGCAGGTACAACACATCACCTAGCCTGGCATTGCTTTTCTAATTACTTGACTTTTAAAAATCAAGTTTAAAACTTTGTACTGGTCTTTTAGTTTGTAGCCTGGAAACAGTTCTCCTATTTACCTTCAATCCAAAAGTAATGCATAAAAAACACATTGTAGGTTCATTGGTTAGTGATAGCTACTAATGTACTTGTGACACTGTTTTGTGTGGTGGCCCCCTACTCCTGGACTTCAGTTTATCCTGTTAAAGGAAATCTTACAAACCTATAAGCCAAAAGAAACAAGCAAAAAAGCACCTCTTCCCTCAGCACCAAATTCCCACATGGCCACATTGCCTCAAAATTCCCTGAACAATATACTCACTTGGGCTGTCTCACTCCAGATGTGAAATCTCCTTCCTGACTGCGAAGCTTAATGATTGTGTTTTTAACAGGCCCTTAAATAGGCTGAGATGAATCTCAACTAGTTAAGCTTCAATAGTAATTAATACCTATTCAGGTTTCAGATGATTGACTGATAACTGTCAGATTTATTTTTCCCATGTTTGTCTCTAAATTCCTTGAACTAGATAATCTGGCAGTTGGTTTGTGTACACACCACAAATCATGGTTGTGAAGCCTAAGTTGGTGTGTGTGTGTATTTGTTTGTAGGGTGGTTAAATTTATTTGCATCGGACCACTTCACATGGTGCACACAAACTTGCATGGGTTCCCTGGAAGAACTGTAGACTGCACTTGTATGGCCTAATTGGGTTATTTCATTGGTGTCATCAAGGAAACCTAAGCTGTCTGTTCAGAAGCAGCTCAACCCTGTCTCCATCCAGGGAATTGATTGGGGTCTGCTTGAAATTGCCTGAAGTGGCACTATAATAATGCATCTCTTTGTTTTTTGCTTAACTATAAAGAAATTGTCAAATGTTAAAGAACTGCTTTATAGATAAGTCTTGAAGATTTTACATCAATCTTGTGCTGGTATATCTTCACAACATTTTACTGATGGCTGAATTGTCCATCTGAATTTTATGGAGGATGGAGCCATTAAAGGATTAGAGACTGATGAGCATTGAATTCCCAGCCTCTGTACTTCCATAGCTCTCCTGTCAGTGGTAAAGCCCAAGATTTTTATGGTCAGGGACTCCATGATGAGGATCCTGTTGAAGCTCAGGCACATGGTTAGACCTTCTCTGGCTGGGACTGGCCTTATACTTGCCACAAAAATTGCTTGCTGTCTGTCTAATCAAACTTGGATGTTAGCTATGTTCTCCTGTAAAGTGATGTGTTGGTTCATTGCTAGAAGAGATAGAAGTGTAGTTTAAAATTAATTCATGAGTGACTCTAATGATTGGATTACAATGCTGTCCTGAAGGAATTCTGCGGTCATATCCTAATACTGGGATGTTTGCATTCAAAAGCAACAGGTGTCACATATGATTACAGCATTGGGCCTGAAATAACTCCCGCCCCCTCTCTGCCTCAATGTGCCTCTTTGTTCAATTTCCATGGTATTATGGTAGCTTAAATGCCCTCTTGATATCAGAGGCAGCCACTTTCCCAACTGTTTTAGCATTTATTTGTTAACACCAATCTCTGGAACATGACACTGAATCCATCTGCTGCCTTGATTGTAGATACAGACTGATAAGAGCTCAAACTGTTAGCAAGCAGAATGCTTGTGAGGTAGGTGTTGCTTGATTGCACTATGGAAGATTCATCTGCTACTTTCCTGATGTTTGGTCAGAAGGTGATGGGGTGGTTTTTGATTGAGTTAATGATGGCCTGTCATGCGTGAATAAGACATGTTGTCAGATAGAGATCAGTACCTTAGCTGTGTTGAAACTATTTAACTAGGAGACCAGCTAGTTTTGGTGTTGAATCCTTCACTATAGTTGGAGTATTATTATAACCTAAAGCCTTTCACATAATCAGTGTACTTAACTTCTGAATCTCATGTGAAGGACTCTAAATGGACCAGATGTTGGCATCAGTGAAGATGGAGCTCTTGGAAGAGGGCTGGTAGAATTATTTACTAAGTGGTTCTGGCTGAAAAAAAATGCTTAAGCATTTGAAAATTTTTTCAGCTTTTTTCATTCTGACGCTGGGCTGTACCGTAATTGAGATTTGGACTGTACACAAAGCCTCCTTCCTCTTTTTGTTGCTGGATTGACTAACACCTTTTGACAGGATATGGCAAACTTTGCTTTTGATTCTCTGATTCTCTGACCATTGTTTTAGTAATCTGCATTTGATGTTGAGCACGTGGGCAGTGTTCTGAAGTATTTTCACCATGTTTGTGTCTCAGCCTAGTGTGGAGTACGTTCCTGGCACAACATACGTGCTGTATTCAATCAGAGATAATCTCTGTCCTGAACTGTTTATTCATTTGGGAGATGTGGGTGTCATGGGCTAGGCCAGCGTTTAGTGTGTATCCCTAATTGCCCTATCAAAGGTGGCACTGATATGTTTGCTTGATTAGCTGCAGCTTTGGGGTGTAATAACATTCATAATGTTGTAAAGATGGGAATTCTTGGATTTTAACCTAGTGACATTGAAGGAGTGATTTGATATGGTTCCAGTTGTTGCCAGTGAAATATTTGATAGACGTTTTGACTAATTTATTACTCATAAAATGCATTTACCCTGGTGCTTCTTCTGTATTAGACAAACAAAGAACTGTGGTTCAAACTTAGTTCTATTAAAATGCTCGCAAGGTGAAAAAAGCAACTCCTAGAAAACTTAAGTAAACTTTCCCCAATGTAAGATAACAATCATGGGGCTGGATGAACACAGCAGGTCAAGCAGCATCACAGGAGCAGGAAAACTTGACGTTTCGGGCCTAAACCCTTCATCAGAAATGGGGGAGGGGAAGAGGGTTCTGAAATAAATAGGGGGGGAGGCGGATAGAGGATGGATAGAGGAGAGGATAGGTGGAGAGGAGGCAGACAAGTCGAAGAGGCGGGGATGGAGCCAGTAAAGGTGAGTGTAGGTAGGGGGGTAGGGAGGAGATAGGTCAGTCCAGGGAGGACGGACAGGTCAAGGGGGCGGGATGATGTTAGTAGATAGGAGATGGGGGTGTGGCTTGAGGTGAGAGGAAAAACAGGTTAGGGAGGTGGAGATGAGCTGGGCTGGTTTTGGGATGCGGTTGGGGGAGGGGAGATTTTGAAGCTTGTGAAATCCACATTGATGCCATTGGGCTGCAGGGTTCCCAGGCTGAATATGATTTGCTGTTCCTGCAGCCTTCGGGTGGCATCTGAGGAATGGGAGGGGGAGTTGAAATGGTTCGCGACTGGGAGGTGCAGTTGTTTGTTGCGAACTGAGCGCAGGTGTTCTGCAAAGCGGTCCCCAAGCCTCCGCTTGGTTTCCC
>JAHRHZ010000019.1:13294567-13311779 GCA_024137785.1 Ginglymostoma cirratum
GGGAAACCAAGCGGAGGCTTGGGGACCGCTTTGCAGAACACCTGCGCTCAGTTCGCAACAAACAACTGCACCTCCCAGTCGCGAACCATTTCAACTCCCCCTCCCATTCCTCAGACGACATGTCCATCCTGGGCCTCCTGCAATGCCACAGTGATGCCACCCGAAGGCTGCAGGAACAGCAAATCATATTCAGCCTGGGAACCCTGCAGCCCAATGGCATCAATGTGGATTTCACAAGCTTCAAAATCTCCCCTCCCCCAACCGCATCCCAAAACCAGCCCAGCTCATCTCCACCTCCCTAACCTGTTTTTCCTCTCACCTCAAGCCACACCACCATCTCCTGTCTATTAACATCATCCCGCCCCCTTGACCTGTCCGTACACCCTGGACTGACCTATCTCCTCCCCACCCCCCTACCTACACTCACCTTTACTGGCTCCATCCCCGCCTCTTTGACTTGTCTGCCTCCTCTCCACCTATCCTCTCCTCTATCCATCCTCTATCCGCCTCCCCCTCTCCCTATTTATTTCAGAACCCTCTTCCCCTCCCCCATTTCTGATGAAGGGTTTAGGCCCGAAACGTCAAGTTTTCCTGCTCCTATGATGCTGCTTGACCTGCTGTGTTCATCCAGCCCCATGCTTGTTATCTCGGATTCTCCAGCATCTGCAGTACCTTTTATCTCTGTTTCCCCAATGTAAGCTGACTGCCTGAAAAACACACACACTATCTCCTGCTCTAGTAAACCTGATTGGGCTGTTGAATACAGTTCATTGGGCTCCATTGACAGGGCTTCTGAGGCTCTCCTTAGTACAAAGGTGGGTCTTGCATGGAGTCTTTGCTGGCTGAGTCATCACTGAGGGAATGGCCACCAGGTGTCCTTTCTCATCCCTCCTTTCTGAGCCCTACTGGGATGTTCTGTCACTTCATCCAGTGGAGTCACAAGACAGCGGATTACTGCGCCCAGTAAGTTTTTAGACCAGGTCATCCTAAGTGTATCGATCCTCTTTCCTCTTTCCAAGATGTGATTATTCCATTGTACCAAGGGATCTAGCTGAACATGGGGAATACACAAACCTAAAGTCTCCCCCTATTGTTATGGCTGAGTGCCACTTAATGAGGTTTGAACACTCCTGTTCAATTTGCAAGATAGATTTGGGCTGGTCCTTGTTAACACAGATCAAAAGGTAAACTTTTTAACCTCTTTGCATTCCATCAGCCCTTGCTTGCAGAAATGTTCAGCCAATTGTATGCTGGGCCTAGTTGCTTAGGCCGTTGACCACTTGGCTACAGAAGTTAGGGTGGTGTGCAGCTTGGAGGGCAACTTGCAGGTAATGGTGTTCCCATGCAACTGTTGCCTTTTGCCCTTCTGCACATATTGCAGGTTTGGAAGATGCTGTCAAAGAAGCTTGTTACTGCACTGCATCTTGTAGGTGGAGCCTACTGCTTCCACTGTACCTCGGTGATGAAGAGAGTCAATGTTGAAGGCAGTAGATGGAGTGCCGGTCAAATAAGTTGCTTTGTCTTGAGCTGTACCTATCCAAGCAAGTGGGAGAATATTCCATAACAATCCTGACCTTTGCCTTCTAGATAGTGGACTGGCTTTTAAGAGACCAGAAGTGAGTTACTTGTTGCACAGTTCCTAATCTTTGATCTACTGTTGAATGCCCTGAGGAACACCCAAAGGATTGTTCATGGACTGAGGTGACTTCAACAACAGCAGCAAACATCTTTTGTCAGAGTTTTAGCTCCAACCACTGAAGAGTCACTGCTACCTACCACGCACTTCCCCTGCCCCAGCAACGCCAACGCCAACGCCAACCCCCACCCCCCCCACCAACCCCTCGAGTTCAGCTCCAGCACTCCAAATTGTACCAAAAATGTAATGAGATCAGGAACTGATGAGCCCAAACTGAGCGTCATTGAATAGGTATTTTCGAGCGATTGCAATGACACTTTTCATTTACTTTACTAGTGTTCAAGCATAGATTGAGTTTAGTAATTGGCCTGGTTAGATTAACTAACTTCTGGTGCACAGGACATACCTGGGCTATTTTCTACACTCATGTAGATGCTAGTACTGTAGCTATACAGGAACGGCTTGGTTAGGGGCACACAAGTTCTGGAGGCTGAGTCTTCAGTAGTTTTGCTGGAATGCTGCAGGGCTCATAGCCTTACCAGTATCCAGTGGTTTCTTAATATCATGTGGAGTGAATCGTTTTAGTTGAAGACTGGCATTTATGATGCAGGAGACCTCAGGAGGAGGTCAAGATGCACCGTTCACTCTGTAGTTCTGGCTGAAGATAGATGCAAGTGCTTCGCTTCTGACTTTTGTACTGATGTGTTGGTTCCCCATCATTGAGATTGGGGATATTTATGAAAACGCATCCTCCTGTTGATTAATTGTTCACTGCCATTCACAACTGGATGTGGCAGGACTGCAGGGCTTTGATATGATCTGTTGGTAGGGCAAAATGATCACGCAATCTATTACTTGCTGTTTGGCACTCAGTAATCTTGTTTTGTAGCTTCACTTCACCTCATTTTTAGGTATTCCTGTTGCTACTCCTGGAAGTAGCTTCTGTACTCGCTCGTTTTTTGAATCAAGGTTGATCTCTGGGTTGATGGTCGTATAGAGTAGGAAATGCGTCAGGCTGTAAGGTTATAGCTTGTGATTGAATCCAATTTGACTACTCCTGATGGCCCACAGCAGCTCTCAGTTGCAAGATCTATCATTGATGCCATTTAGCAGTGATGCTGCATAAGCCTCATTGTAAAACAAATTTTGGTCTCCAAGGCCTGCACAGTGGTCACTCCCACCAGTTAATGATGGATGTATCTGCAGCAAGTAGAATAGTGAGGATGAGGTCAAATAAGTATTCCCTTCTGGTTCTGTCATCATTTGCTGCATACTCACTCTGACCACTGTGTTCTTTTGGACTCAACCAGGGGAATTAAAAATTTTGGGTCAGAACCCCTGGGCTGCCCACATATTTGGAATGCCTGAATTCCAGTTACCAAAGCAAATCTTTTTCACCCAGCTCAAGGAAGGTATTTGAACAAGAGAAGGAAGACAGAGGAAGGGTTTCAGATACGCCTGGCAGGTTTCCCTCAAGAAGTACAACATGAATGTCAATGAGTGGGAGACCCTTGTTAAGAAGAAACCAACTTAGAAGAAACTTCTGTTTGATTGGACACAATTCTTTGAGAATAGCTGCTGGCAAGAGGAAGTACAGAAAAGGAACCAGAGAAAGGAATACCAATTATTTTAAGGTCAAGATCCAATTTCACCTTCCAGAAGCATCTGCTAAATGTATTGTCAACTCTAGGATTGGGTTCATCAGCCATGCAAGGGCCCACGACCGGTGACATGGAATTTTCTAGGTGGACAATCAGTCATTAGTGAGATAACAACTTACGTAGAACCCCAAGCTATTCTGTAACATTACGTGCCTGTTTTCACGTGCCTCCTGTTTGCTGCCCTAATTGCTTTCCTAGTGAATGATTTTATTGTCACATACATTTTACAGTGAGAAAAACAGTAAAATACAGTGAAACGTTTTTCCAATGCTGCCACAATCTGGCACCATTTTAAGTAGTTCTAAGAATAAGCAAAATAGCTTAGAGAGTCCATCACTCCTGAGCCTGCACATCAATGATACCTGTGCCACATGCCACACCGCTGCCGCCACCCCCCCACCCAACCAACTGTCTCGTCGCCATCTGCACCGGACCCACCAATAGCAATCGCTTCTCTTGCTGCAGGGCCGACCTCCTCTCTGTCGTGGTGATGCCTTTTCTGCCAGACCTTCGCTGCCACCAGTGCCAGACCCAACCAACAACTAAGACGCTGGTACTCAGGCACCATCTTTCACTGGGCATACCACTGACATCACGTCCAATTTTGATACCAGATCTCATGCTCACCCTGAAAAGTAATTAGGGGCTCACTTGCCGCCTCAAGTTTGGGTGGGGTCTGCTCACTGCCACCCCAAGGCCTGCACAAGGCCAGCTTGTTGCCATCAATGGTGAGTAAAGGGACATGTGTATGTAAGTAAAGTTTGAAAACAAAACACAGGAAAAGAAAAAAGAAAAGCAGGTGGATCAGAATAGCCGTATTCTGCAACCATCTTGACTCAGTGAAGTACCTCCCTGCATTTCGTGCTTCACTAGGTGCTTCAGTGATTTGCTCCCTTTGTGCTTGCTGAAAGCCTCTCTTTTCTGGTGTGGAGTAGCTGTTGGAGACTCCCAGGTCAACTTCCTCATGACTGTTGAGCACTGTCTCCACCTCTGGTAGTCTGGTGGGACAGGGTGCTCCCAGGGATTATGATGCTGTTTGGGCAATTATAAGGTATGGTTCCAGGAGAACGAGGGTGTCAGGTTGTTGCTAAACTGGTCTGTGGTACCGCTGTTGCATGTTAATAATTGGGAGTTTAGAGTCAACAGGCTGGGTTGACAATTGCAGTTTCTAGTAGTAACATTGATGTTGGGTCATCCACCTGGTTTCCTTCCTTAGTTTTAGACTTTATAGTAGTTTGCCACCAAGTGAAACAATCATTATTACGGAAGAGGTAGTGTTGGGCAAGCTAATGGAGCTAAGGATTGATAAGTCTCCTGGCCCTGATGGAATGCATCCCAGGGTACTAAAAAAGATGGCGGGAGAAATAGCAGATGCACTGGCGGTAATTTTCCAACATTCGCTGAACTCTGGGGCAGTCCCAGCAGATTGGAAAACAGCAAATGTGACGCCACTGTTTAGAAAAGGAGGTAGACAAAAGATGGGGAATTATAGACCGGTTAGCTTAACCTCTGTAGTGGGGAAGATGCTTGAGAGTATTATCAAGGAAGAAATAGCAAGGCATCTAGATAGAAATTGTCCCATTGGGCAGACGCAGCATGGGTTCATGAAGGGCAGGTCATGCTTGACAAATCTTTTTGAATTCTATGAAGACATTACGAGCAAGGTGGACAATGGGGACCCAGTGGATGTGGTGTACCTGGATTTCCAAAAGGCCTTCGACAAGGTGCCGCACAGGAGGCTGCTGCATAAGAAAAGGATGCATGGCGTTAGGGGTAAAGTATTAGCATGGATAGAGGATTGGTTGACTCTCAGGAAGCAAAGAGTGGGGATAAATGAGTGCTATTCTGGCTGGCAATCAGTGACTAGTGGTGTGCCTCAGGGATCGGTGTGGGAATGCAATTATTTACAACTTATATTGATGATTTGGAGTTGGGGACCACGTGTAGGGTGTCAAAGTTTGCAGATGACACTAAGATGAGTGGCAGAGCAAAGTGTGCAGAGGACTGTGAAACCTTGCAGAGGAACATGGATACATTGAGTGAGTGGGCAAAGGTCTGGCAGATGGAATACAGTGTAAATAAATGTGAAGTCATACATTTTGGTAGGAGTAATAGTAAAAAGGATTATTACTTGAATGGTAAAAAGTTACAGCATGCTGCTATGCAGAGGGACCTGGGTGTCCTTGTGCATGAATCACAGAAGGTTGGTCTGCAGGTACAACAGGTAATTAGGAAGGCAAATGGAATTTTGTCCTTCATTGCTAAAGGGATTGAGTTTCAAAGCAGAGAGGTTATGTTGCAGCCGTACAAGGTGCTGGTGAGGCCACACCTGGAGTACTGCGTGCAGTTTGGGTCTCCTTACTTGAGAAAGGATGTACTGGCACTGGATGGGGTGCAGAGGAGATTCACTAGGTTGATTTCGGAGTTGAGTGGGTAGGCTTATGAGGAGAGACTGAGTAGGCTGGGATTATATTCATTGGAATTCAGAAGATTGAGGGGGGAATCTTATAGAAACATAAAATTATGAAGGGAATAGATAAGATAGAAGTAGAGAGGATGTTTCCACTGGCAGGTGAAGGTAGGACAAGAGGGCATAGCCTCAAGATTAGAGGGAGCAGATTTAGGACTGAATTGAGAAGGAACTTCTTCACCCAGAGGGTTGTTAATCTATGGAATTCCTTGCCCAGTGAAGTAGTTGATGCTACTTCAGTAAACGTTTTTGAAGCTAAGGTAGATTTTTTTTGAACAATAAAGGAATTAAGGGATACGGTGAGAGCGCGGGTAAGTGGATCTGAGTCCACAAAATGATCAGCCATGAGCAGTGGCGGAGCAAGCTCGAAGGGCTGGACGGCCTACTCCTTCTCCTAGTTCTTATGTTAAGTGGAGGCCAAATCATTGAGTGTATGTAAGACAGAGAGGTTCTTGAATAGTAAGAGGATCAAAAGTTATAGGGAGAATGCGGTTGAGAAACATATCAGCCATGATCGAATGGTGGAGCAGATTCAATGCACCAAAAGGCCTAATTGAGCTTATGGATACAGTTGTGTACCTTACTGACTGTCCTTTTCAAAGGGCAGTTAGGAATTAACGATGGATCTAGCATCACCTAGGGACAAGACTAAGTTAAGACAACAGATCTCCATCTCTACAGGGGATCTGCCACAGATTGGAACCCATATCTCCAAACTTTCCAGCCTGGGAATCTGGATTACTAGTCCACTAACAGTAAGTCTGTGTGACTGCATCAACCTAGTAATGGACAAATGGGGAATTTGCTGGCCCATCAGTTTATAGACTGCACTGTATAATTCTGGTGTTTACTATCAATGGCCAGTTTTGGCTCACTAGCTCTGTATGTTTCCAGTCTTATTTAGCATGATGAAAGTGCCAAAATGTATGATGGGTGATGTCCTTGTTTTTGAGATGAGAATTTGTTTCTGCTTCAGTGCTGAATGGCTCAGGCTGGCAGCTGTGTCCATCAGACTGGTCACCGCGTGTTTAGAGCTGGGAATTTTCAGGGCAAAGGATTTGGCGCTCTGATGGAAGTGGCCTCCTTTTTTCCGTAAGATAGGAGTGTGTCCAGTCATCTTGCTGTTGTTTGGAAAACGTGGTAACAAGAAATTAGATGATTATTCAAGTGTTGTGAAAAACTAAATTTTAATGATGGAAAACTGTTCGATTCCGTGTCATATTCAACTGTCTATATTTTATTCTGTTAAAGTATACGTGTATATAAAAATGCACAAAAAACTATCCTATCTAATCTTGCAATGGTGTGATTTTAGTAGTATATATTACAGTGCTAACTTAATTTATTTTGTATAACAAACTACTTGGAGCAAGGAACAGCTTCTCAGCCCTTATTTGTTGATCAGTTTTGTTTGTGCAGTTTATGCTACTAATAAATTTTACTTATTCTTACAATAGGTATTTGGAATAGTAGATTCCCCCAATTACTCTGGTATAGCAAGGCCAATCATTGCTGAACAAAAGATCAAGTGGCAGCCAAATTCTACTGAACAAGCAACTGATGCAAGAAATGGAGAACTTAGTAAAGAGCTTTTGAATGACTCAGAGGTGAGTCATCTCAAGAAATATTGACAAAATGTCTAGAATTTGCATGAACATATTTGTCCCAAATCTTTCAAACATCAGAAGGATTTTTAAATACAGGGCTTTCAAGTCCTTAAGTTCTATCTGCCAGTTAACACAAAATCTTGCTGCATTCCTAAATGATGGAACTTCATTCAGTAAACAGCCAAGCCATTTAGCCCAGGATGGATGCAGATAACTTCATTGTGTTACATTAGCTGATACAAGTTATGTAATGTTTATGAAGTTGAGACTGATTTATTTGAGAAAATTCTGCTGGTTGTAATTCGGTGACCCCTGCTAAGGTCCTACAAGTGATTAGCGTGTAAAATTAAAGTGCTTGGGATAGGGGTAGTGTACTGCCCTGGATAGAGAACTGGTTGACCGACCGGAAACAGATGGAATAAATGGGTCTTTTTTTCAAGTGGCCAAGCAGTGACATCAATGATTTACATGAGGCAACTAAGTGTACTATCTCTATGTTGCTGAGGATACAAAGCGAGATGGGAGGGTGAGCTATGAGGACTGTGTAGAGATTTGGATAAGGTGAGTGAGTGGACATCTGCATGGTAGATGAAGTACAAGGTGGATAAATGCAAGGTTATCCACTTTGGTAGTAAAAACAAAAAGACGTTATTTTGACGAGTTGGCAAAAGGGGGAGGGCAATGAGGCTTGGGTGTATTTGTGCAACAGTTGCTGAAAATAAGCATGCAGTTGAAGAAGTAAAATGATGTATTGGCCTTAATAGCGAGAGGATTCAATTAGAGGATCAGGGATATTTTGCAGCAATTCTACAGGACATTAGTGAGATGCTGGAATATGTTCTCAGTGAACAGCACCAGGGATCACAGGGATATGCCATTCATGATTGAGATGAGAAATATCTTCACCCATAGAATGGTGAGCCTGTGGAATTCTGTCACAGAGAGCATTTGAGGCCAAAATATTGAATGCTTTCCAAGGAGGAGTTCTTAGGGCTAAAGGGCTAAAATGGTACAGGGCAAATGTGAGAATGGGGTACTGAGTAGGATGATCAGCCTTGATCATATTAAAATGGTGGAGCAAGCTTGTGATTTGAAGTGGTATTATACTCTGATTTTTTTTTTTTTCTGTATCTATGCTAGAAGTGTGAATATGGTCAGTGAGGATAGAAATTGACTTAATTCTACCACTAAATTCTACTTCACCACTACCAGCCTTGAACCCTCAATCTTCTTGTCCAGCATGCAGTTTTAAGCAAGTCAAGGTTTCTTTTTCAGTCCCTGTCAGCAAGTCAATTTCTGGTCACCAAATCAATCCCTCTCCTCAGTGACTATCTGAAGCTGAACCAGCTGTTTACCTCTGATCTGCTTCTGCCCACGCATCTGAAGTACCAAGCTGAACACTTAAAATGACCAAAGTCTGTCTTTGCCTTAGCTTGTTTGCTGCAAAAATCCTCTTGTCCTACTTTTTTTTAATCTCAAGACTTAACAATTCCAATGTTTTTATGGCTGCCCTCCACAAATTTATCCTATCCCTTAAACAATCAGCCTTAAGCTGATAATCCATTACTGACTGCCTCAGTATCTGAGGTATTGCAAATATCATTCAACACTGCAATAATCCATGCACATCCCCACTTCTGACTTTTTTGTGTTAGAGGGAAGGTTACTTTTTTTTAATTCATTCATGGAATGTGTGTCACTGGCTGGGCCAGCATTTGTTGCCCATGCTTAATTGCCTTTGAAGTTGGCAGTGAATTGCCTTGCTGTAGGTAGATCTACAATTTCACTAGGTAGAGAGTTCCAAGATTTTGACCCAACAACGTGAAGGAATGGTGACATATTTCCAAGTCAGGATGGTGAGTGGCATGGTGTGAAGCTTGTAAATGATCCCAATCAAGCCGGCTTCTTTGTCCTGGATGGTGTCAAGTCCCTTGAATGTTGTTGGAGCTGGACTCATCCAGGCAAGTGGGAAGTATTCTATCATACTCCTGACTTGTGCCTTGTAAATGGTAGACAACCAGACCAGCAGGTCCATCATCAATGACAGCATACTCAAACTAATAGACTTGTACCTCACCACACACTTCATCGTTGCTGGTCAAGTATACAAAACAGATCAATGGCACACCCATGGGGTCACCCATCTCAGGACTCATCGGTGAGGCAGCCATGCAAAGACTAGAGCACACTAGCCTCCCCGTCATTCAACTTACACTGTGGATCCGGTACGTGGACGACACATCTGTCATCACTAAACGCACAACACGAAAAGCGACCCACCACGTCATCGACAACGTATTCGCCAGGATCAAATTCATGAGAGAAGAAAACAACAATCGGCTTCTGTTTCTGGATATCGGGGTTGAATGTGTGACCAAAGGGGAGTTCCAAACCTTGGTATATGGGAAAGCAACCCACACTGATCAAATCCTCAACTTCCACAGCAACTACCCCAACATTTACAAACAAAGCTGTGTTAGGACACTGTTTAAATGGCCCACCACTCATTGCAACTTGCCAGAACTATGCAGGAAAGAGGAAAAATACCTATACAAAATCTTCGCTATGAACAGATACCCCCTCAGCTTTATCTGCAGATGCCTACTAAATAGACAACACCAAGAGGACACAGTACACCGTAACACACTGGCGACACTGCCATACATCAAGAACATATCAGAACTGACAACGAGACTCCTACAACCACTAGGAATCATGGTAGCACACAAGCCCACAACCACACTCTGACAAACACTTGAGGAATAAAGACCCCATACCCACGACATGCAAAACTAACGTAGTTTACAAAATACCATGTAAGGACTGCCACAAACATTACATTGGACAGACAGGAAGGAAATTGGTCATCAGACAACACAAACATCAGCTAGCATCAAAAACGACACTACAAACTTTTCCTAATATCAGTACACTCTGACGATGAAGGCCATCAGTTTAACTGGGACAACGTAACCATAGTCGCCCAAGCCAAACATAGACAAGCATGGGAATTCCTAGCGGCAAGGTTCTCAACCCATAATGCAATCAACAAACATATAGAATTGGACCCCGTATACAAATTCACACAGAACAGAACCGGAAATGACACAACTCACCATAACAGACTGGACAGTGTAAATTCAAAGCGAAGTAGAACAACATGGCTTCAAGGGCCCTACTGATGATGTTACTGAGTATGGTGATGAAACATCTGAACGAAAACAAGCCAGCTCGACAAGCAGGACTTAAATGTATTTATTGATGATTTGTTGAAGTTAATGTGCAAGTGTAGCAACCAATTAAGAAGTCAAATTGTAATTTAGACTTTATTACAGGAGAAATTGAGTATATGTGCATAGTTAGCTTGGCGCAATTGTATAGAGCCATATTGAGATCGCATTTGAAACATTAAAACATAGACTTGCCATTTAAAGAATGCAATGATGGTCCACCAAATGAGTTCATAGGATGGAGGGATTGACCTATAAGAAATAATTTAATATTCTGGAATTTAGAAGAATTAAAGGTAATCCATTCAAACATATAAAAGACAGAGATGCCTAAAGGAGGTTTCTGCTGGCTGGGAGATCAAGAATCGAGCGGTATAGTCTCAAGATGAGGAACAGCTTATTTAGTACTGAGCTGCTGAGGAATTTCTTCAAAGGATAGTAAACCTTTGGAATTCTCTGCCCAGAAGGACTGTGAGGACTCAGTTGCTGAGTATGTTTTAAGACGGAGATTGATTGATAGATTTCATACATTTAAAAACATCGATGTTTGGTTATTGCAGGAAATTGGTGTTCAAGTAAAAGATCATTCCATAATCTTGTTAAATTGCCAGGGAGTAGAATCAAAGCGCTGAATGGTCTACTCCTATTTCTTTTGTTACGTTCTTAATCCTATGTTTTTAATTTGAAATATTGTCTCAATTCCTCTCCACAGATTTACTAGATATGTTGGGTATTTTCAGCATTTTCTGTTTTTCAGTCTTTTGTGCCAAGTATTAAAAGTCATGCTTGTATCCCCATTACATATTCTTTCATGTATATACATGAATAAATAGATGTAGTAAACAAAATTGGAGAATTTAATTGTGATTAATGAAAATATGGCAAAAACAAAGTAGCTAGAGCAACATAAAGCTTTCTGGCTTCTGCTGTATTCCTGCAAATAATCATTACTTGAGGAACTAGCTAAATTGCCAACTGCATTATTATGAGGCAACTAAATTTGTGTGCAATGGGAGAGCTAATCCTTTTAAATGTCTTGAATTTAACTGAAGTAATTATATTCAAAAACATTACTCACACTGAAACAACTAACCATGTGGCTCAAGTGATAAATCAGTAGTTGAGCTAGATGACTGTACATGATAACCTTGCATCTAATGTAAATCCAGAAGTTGGAAAGAAAAATGTCAGTCGTGTGCAAAATTTGTCACTTGTGCAAACCTTTGCATGTATAACAAACGCTCACCATTTTCAGAAGGTGCTATACACAGCTGCATTTAATCCTAAACGTAGGCAAACTATGGATACAAACAAGCCAAGATGGCGGCAGAGTAGCACCGCTGTACGGGCTCTTACCTGGAGCTCATCTGCTCCCATTGCTTTCTTTTCCTTTTGTTCTGTTTCCTTCAGGTTTTTTTTGTCTTTTGTCTTTCTTTTAGTCCTCCTTTAGCCATGGGCCTGCACTCACTCCACACTGAGCATTCCCTGCGCTAGGCTCGATCTCCATGCTGCGCTCATGCCACTGACTGCCATCCTCTCACTTCTGTACTGGGCCCAACGTCTCAATCCCCGCACCTCTGCACTGCTGTCTTGGCCGCTGACTGCCATCCGGGCTCACCAGCCACCACACCACAGGTCACCAGAGGCCCCCAGCCACTGCCGTTGCTGCTGCTGCTGCCTCAACAACCAAGCTCCCTCCAGAAGGTGGGTAAAGAGAAAAAAATGAAAATAGTGAGAAAAGAAGAGGAAAAAAGTCATTGGAGCTGATGAGCACCGGCTTAGGAGCTCTCTTCGAGTCCCAGTTCAGGGTTTGCGTAATGTTAACATGCAGGTTCAGTTGGCAGTTAGGAAAGCTAATGCAATGCCAGCAATCATTTCAAGAGAGTGAGAATACTAAAGCAGGGATGTACTGCTGAGGCTGTACAATGATGCATAAACATCGGGTCAGACAGCATTTGGAGGATTGTGAGCAATTTTGGGCCCCTTATCTAAGGAAGGATTTGCTGGTGTTGAAGGGTTCCGGAGGAGATTTGCAACAATAATCCCAGGGATGAAGGGCTTGTCAAATGTGGAGCACTTGAGGACTCTGGGCCTGTACTCAATGGCATTTAAAAGAATGAGGCAGGATCCTGGTTGAAACTTACAGAATACTGAGAGGTCTGGATAGACCCTACATGGAGAAGTTGTTTTCACTAGTAGGCGAGACTAGGACCCAAGGAGTACAGAGTCAGAGAAAACAGGTAACCCCCTTTAAAACTGAGATGAGGAATTTCTTCAGCCAGCAGGAGGTTGATCTGTGCAACTCGATGACACAGAGCTGTGGAGGCTAAGTGGGTAACACAACCAGGGGGCAGTACATTGGCTCAGTGGTTAGCACTGCTGCCTCAGCACCAGGGACTTGGGTCCGATTCCAGCCTGCAGCATCTGTCTGTGTGGAGTTTTCAGATTCTCCCATATCTGTGTGGATTTTGTCCAGGTGCTCTGGTTTTCTCTCGGTTAGATGCAGGTTAGATAGTTTGGCCATGCTAAGTTGCCCATAGTGTCTAGGGTGGGAAATACAGGGATAGGGTAAGGCGTGGGTCTGGGTGGGATGCTCTTGAGAGGGTCAATGTGGACCTGATGGACAGAATGGCCTACTTCCACATTGTAGGGTTTCTATGATTCTTTTCCTTTGTCGGGTGTCTTGGTGGCATCAGCATGGCAGTGAGAGTGGGCTGTGCGCAGAGTGGCAGCAAACTCCTGACTGTCAGAGGAAGTAGTGGACGTGGAACCTCCTGGCGATCAGAGGCAGTGGTGGCAAGGACATCCTCCCAGGGTCAGGCAGCAGTGGAAAAGCTCCTCCAGCGATTGGAGGTGGCAGTCGCGGCAACAACTCTTCAAGATGGTGGCACCAGCAAGGCAACATCTCAGAGGATGCCGCCAGAACGGGACCCTCGGCATGGCAGAGGCATGGACTCCTGCTTACAGTAGGCCCAGAGTGAGAATCCTGGCGTTGGCAAAGCAGCAGCAGTGTGATATGCCCAGAGCTGGGGCTCCTGGTGTCATCAAGGCAGCAGCACAGCCAGGAACTCTGGGTTGCAGGACGAGTGTAGATTCAGCTTGGGACTTGACGTTGGCAAGTTGGGCCCAGTGGCAATGAAACGTCACTCTCTTTTTAGGTGCCAACACCTATGATGGTGGTTCTAGTGCCGATGGAGAAGGTGTAGCAGTGCAGGTGTCATGTTGTTGGTGAGCTGACTCAGGACGCATGCTGGAGGTGGCAGAACGAAGTTGGACCCCCAGTAAAAAGAAAAATCTCTTTCTTATTTTTAAACTGGTCAAAATGATGGTTGAAGCTTTTCACTGTATTTTATTGTGCTAATTACTGTAAAATGCAAATGACAAGTCATTCAAATTTAAACTGCAGCCTTTTTGTCATTGCTGTTTTGTCTTATTTTTGTTCCCCTAGTTTTATGAATCACGATTCAACTCTTTTTCTGGTGAAGGGTTTAGGCCCGAAACGTCAAGTTTTCCTGCTCCTATGATGCTGCTTGACCTGCTGTGTTCATCCAGCCCCACGCTTGTTATCTCCAGTCTTGTTTGTTGCTTACTGTGCATTAATGTACTTTCAATTTAGTCTGGACACCTTTGATTTGACCACCCTTCCTCTTTACACTTTCCTGAGTCACTCTTTTTTCATTCTTACTGTCTTGTCATTTTTAATTTCCCTTCACCTTTTTATCTTGCATAGTGACAGATTATTTATCTTTTCAAGCTGTCATCTCCAATCTGTTCACCTGTCACCAAAGCTCAAGTTGCTCTCCTTACAAGAAACTTGGTCCAAGTTCTACGCATCAGAATTCTGTCCTACGATACAACAGAGTCTCAGGAATCAGAGCTATTCATGTTCAAACTGTAAACCATGCATTTGTCTATCTAATATGGCAGTTACCACACTGTCTGGCATTACTACTTTTTATGTCGTACTTAATATGCCTTGAAATCCAGGTGATTTCCTCTCTGGTCTCAAAACCGATTTTCCTTTATGTAATTGATTTTGACCTGGCGTTTTCCAGCTAACTGACCAAGAGTTTTTCAACTCTCACTTTCCTGATTCATAACACTAGGAGCTAGGAAGCAACACACTTCGAACTCTCCTTCATAGTTAGACTCCCATTATTCTGTATCTGCATTTTGTGTCTCTCTTTGAATAAATATGCCACACAGTGCAATGATTTTCCTCACGATTGCTGTCTCTAGAACTGCTGTTCTTAATAGTCAGAACTGTATATGTATTGGGAGGTTTCAGACCTCCCTTAGTCTCCTCTCCCTCCCTCTCTCTCTCTGGAAGATGGTTACCAACTTCTGCTTCTATAGTTCTTTTTTAGTATGTATCTACTCATGTTTTGCAAAGTGCTATTGAATTTACCGCAGCAAACTTATGAGGCAGTGCATTTCCAATCACAATGCACGTGTTAAAAAATATCTCTTGTTCTCTTTGTCCTTCCTTACTGATTGTATCATTGCTGGATATTTACTCTATTGGAACTCCAAGCATTGCGAATTAACTGTGGCTGACCAGACGAACACATTTCACATTGTACAATTAGGTATAGTCTTGTGGGTTCTACTTTTGCCATGAGCTGTTTTCTTTTTATTTCTGCAAATGTTCCATACACTCTTCTCTGAAGTTGTTGATTCCTTTCTAAGTTTCTTTTAGGAGTTTGGATGTCTGTATTGACACGGTGTTCCTTACACCATCCAGTCTGAGACTGGAGTAGATCAGGGTTGGAACCCTGGGACTTTCTGTATAAAAAGCACTTGCTTAATCATTGAGCTTGGAATAACAAACTATTTTTTGAACAAATACATGCTACATCTTAAGTTCTTTATCTTTGGCTCACTGTTTTACTGTTTCTTCTCTTAGGTACTGCTGTATAACTTTAGCAACAAATTTTGAAATAATAATTTTCAAATAGAATAGACTAACAACTTTTGTTCATGTCAGGCTTTAAATTGCACTATTTATAACAGGAAGTTACAATTACTTTCATCAAAGGCCACAATGTTTTGAATGCTTAAACTTGAGGCACATTGACATTTTCTTTGTCTTTGATTATAGTGAATTATAACTTTGTTATGTAGAATGGAATCTGTAAAATGGTTTACTGAATTTTTCAGCAAAACCTTTAACCTTTGCAATTTTCACAGTTTTACAGTATTTTGCAGTATTACACTTGGATTTTTTATTCATTTATAATATAGGTTTGCAATATGCAGTCTGTAATCACATTGTTTCATACATAACATTTTTAATACTATTTTCATTTATGGTGCAATACATTTGCAAGCTGCAGGCCATGTTCCAAAAAGACTAAACAACAGCCTTTGCCCAATAGTATTTTTGCTTATAATGGCTAATTCATTTTTTCCCAAATTGCAGGCTGCCTTCCATATAGATAAACTGGCCTATTCAATTTCAGTTACGTGACCAATCTGATGTTACATGTGCCATAGATTGATTATCCTTGTGTAAGATGTCAGGTCATTGTATAGATGGCTTTTTGTTTGTAATTCCTCCTTTCTAAATACATATTCAAAGGCGTGCAAAGTAGTGGATTCTGTTGAAAGAATATCAAACAGAAAAGCTAATTTTGGTTTCCTGACTGTCTAACCTTGTTGACTGCTTTCTATAAAAACAGCAAATATGGTGAATACTAGTTTTACAATGCTTTATTAGAACACGTTATGCCCACTTGTGGAGTCACTAAGACATGTACAAATTCAGACTTTTATGTGTGCATTTAAAATTTCAATTTAAACTCGCATATCATAATTACAAAATAAAACCCAAAAGATGTAAAATACATCTGGATAATTTTAATACTTGATCACTAAACTATTCTTATCAATACAATTCTCCACCTCACTATTAGTGAAAACAATCTAATCTGAATCAGTGAAGCAGTTTTCTTTGTGTGAAGGAAAGAAATAGTGAGGGACTGTTTCAGGTTTGCACGTGCATGTGAAACTTGGTCAAGGTGTAAAGCTGAACAAAGAGTACCAAATCTCCATTCTACCAATGAGTATTATTAGGTACTGCAGATGCTGGAGAATCCGAGATAACAAGCATGGGGCTGGATGAACACAGCAGGTCAAGCAGCATCATTATTAGCACTGGTTTACTTCTTGTTTGAAGTCTTGCACACCTTTTTACTGTTTTTTGCAACACAATGAATAGCCAATGCTGGACATTTTCTTAAACCTCAAAACTCTTGCAGAGCTTGTGTGAAATGTTCAAGAATGGCACATTGTAATCCCAGAAGGATTTTAGTTTTTTTTAATCTTCCATGTGTTAATAGTCAGAGTTCACTTCAAACTTAAAGTTTGAAAAAGTGCACGACTTATAGATTGGAGAGAGAATTGCCCGTAGAACACTGCACTAAAGTTAACTACCTATCATATTTATGTTCCTCAAGCAAGCCAGCAAAAAGATTTAAGATAAAAAGGTACTGCAGATGCTGGAGAATCCGAGATAACAAGCATGGGGCTGGATGAACACAGCAGGTCAAGCAGCATCATAGGAGCAGGAAAACTTGACGTTTCGGGCCTAAACCCTTCATCAGAAA
>JAHRHZ010000019.1:13312179-13447851 GCA_024137785.1 Ginglymostoma cirratum
TTTCTGATGAAGGGTTTAGGCCCGAAACGTCAAGTTTTCCTGCTCCTATGATGCTGCTTGACCTGCTGTGTTCATCCAGCCCCATGCTTGTTATCTCAGCAAAAAGATTTGTTCCCTTGTTGACATCCAGTCAAGCTTCTCAAGATCCAGTTGAAACAAAATTTCAGTGGACTTGTAGGAATTGAGAAAACCCTTGATGTTTTAGCGGGCATCTACAGAACTTTTAAAAACCATCTTGAAAAACGGATCACTTAGTCAATAAAATGGATGATAATTCACACCAGAGATAATTAGGATTTACATTGAGGTAGAGAGGTCTTGTACTGCTTATTTCAAAGAGTCATGGAAATAAGTGTGCTTTTAGTGGTTAGTGTGAACAATCTGCGATGGACTAAAATTGGATACAGATATTGTGTTATAAGTTGACTTGTTGTATTGTTAAATCTAATCAGTGAGTTAGCATCGGTCACCATCCCAGCCAAACCTTCCTTGAAACCGGTGCTAAATCTGGACAACATTGTTAAATGACATTAAATATTTATATTAGTCGTCATTTGTTTTGATTGATGTTTCCAGAAGATCACGGAGAATTTTTTTGAATTGTAAAATTAAGTGCACGCATTCTTTGCTCATTTTTTTCTCTGAAGCAAAAATTAGTCTCTCCCCATCTAGAAAGGATGGATAGACTAGATGGCTTTTTATCTTGAAATGAAAAGGCTGATGAATGACATAATAAAAGTAGTTAAAATTGTGAAAAGTTTTGAAAGTGTAGACACAGAGCAGCTGTTTCCACTGTTTGTGTGGAAGAGCAAAATTAGAGGCCAACATATGAGACGGTCACAAAGAAATTAAATGACAATTCATAAGAAACCACCTTCCCCAGAGAGGGTGAGAATGTGGAATTTGTTATGAAGTAGTTAAAGTCAACAGTATAGAATAAATGCATTTGCAAGGAAGCTACATTAGTGCTTGAGGAAGAAGAGCATAGAAAGCTATGCTGAATCAAGAGGTTTCAATAGAGTGTAAGTGCAATCTGGGATTGTTGAATCTCCTGTCTTGCTTCTGAGTTACATTTCCTGTTTTAGGGATGGTCAGTTATGGTACATACTTCAGCTGGAAATAAGTATTTGTATTCCAACATGCCAAAAACTTGATTGCATTTCACTTCTTGTTTTATAATTAATTATGTTTAAAGTATAATTCTGTAATATCCTTTTAAAAATTATTGAAAGCCAATTTTATTTCAGTTCATATTAATCTCCTACTTTTAGTAAAGGATTGGAAGAAATATGAACTAACATAATTTGGAAGAGAAGCGTTAACTTGCGTTATTGTTGTACACAATTTTTTCACTTAAGTTATTTAGCAGCAAATAAGAGCTATAATCTGTAGCATAGTAGTACAAAACGTGAATATTGTTGAAAGACATGTCGCCAAAACTTTTTATCTGATACTCAGGCCAAGCACAAGAATGCTAAATTTCAAACAACAAACCATTTAGACTCAGGAGAAAGGGTGCTGATTGGCTAGCATATCAACACTGGTGGAGATATTGCCATGGCAAAAGCCACAAGGAAGGTGGCTCATTTACGTTGGCTTGAGGCAACCTACGTTCACATAGAGACCCATCTCTGCAAAACTAAAGAAGTATGTTCACAGAACATGCTGGAGAAGCTTAGTGGGTGAGGAAGCATCTGTGGAGGGAGAAACAGTTAATATTTTGAATCCAAAGAAGTCACATTCGTTTGTTTCTATTTCACCTCACCATCCACAGCGCTTCGCTTGTTTTAAAAATGGCTTATATTCAATACTTATGTTTTTTGAATCACCTGAAATATTGGGATGACTATAATTCTTCTTACTCTGTGGCATTGCTTCAACCCATCAGTTAACTTGCCATCCAATCCGCATTCCCTTTCTCCTGTGGCATAAATTGTGATCAGTTGAAATTTGGCATCCTTGCATTTGACCTGATGAGTGTGAGACAAAAAGCTTTGACAGCGTGTTTCTCTCTTCAATGTTAGATAATTATTAATGGTAATCATTTTTAATATCATGACCCCACCCCCGAGCACCAAACCATCCTCTCCCAAACCATCCACAACCTCATCACCTCAGGTGACCTCCCACCCACAGCCTCCAACCTCATCGTTCCCCAACCCTGCACCGCCTGCTTCTATCTCCTTCCCAAAAGCCACAAACCTGAATGCCCTGGTCGACCCATTGTCTCCGCCTGCTCCTGCCCCACCGAACTCATCTCCACCGACCTAGACTCCATTTTCACCCCCTTGGTCCAGGAACTCCCTACCTACGTCCATGACACCACACACACCCTCCACCTCCTCCAGAACTTCCACTTCCCCAGTCCCCAACACCTCACTTTTACCATGGACATCCAGTCCCTATACACCTGCATTCCCAATGCAGATGGCCGAAAGGCCATCCGCTTCTTCCTGTTCCGCAGGCCTGACCAGTCCCCCTCCAGTGATACCCTCATCCACTTAGCTGAACTCGACCTCACGCTCAACAACTTCTCTTCCAATTCCTCCCACCCGCTGCAGACAAAGGGGGTGGCCGTGGGTACCCACATGGGCCCAAGCTATGCCTGCCTCTTTGTAGGTTATGTGAAACAATCCCTCTTCTGTACCTACACTGGCCCTAAACCCCACCTCTTCCTCCGTTACATTGATGACTGTATCGGCGCCGCCTCGTGCTCCCACGAGGAGCTCGAACAGTTCATCCACTTCACCAACACTTTCCACCCCAACCTGAAGTTCACCTGGACCATCTCTAACACCTCTCTGTCCTTCCTGTCTCCATCTGGGGTAACCACCTAGAAACAGATATCCATTTCAAGCCCACGAACTCTCAGCTGCCTAGAATACACCTCCTCCCACCCAACTTCCTGCAAAAATGCCATTCCTTCACGTCCGCCACATCTGCTCCACTCCCGCACATCTCCGATGTCCTCATTCTTCAAGGACTGCAACTACCACCCACCCCTGTACTCCCCCCTTTCCCCCCCCACCCCCCCCACCGCGCTGTGGGCGAGAACGCCCTCGACCGTGTCACCCGCAACTCATCCCTCACATCCCGTCCCCGCAATAACAACCAAAAAAAAATCCCCCTCGTCCTCACGTACCACCCTATGAACCTCTGGACCCAATGCATTATCCTCCGACACCTCCGCCATCTACAATCCGACCCCACCACCAAAGACACTTTTTTCCCTCCCCACCCTTGTCTGCTTTGTGGAGGGACCACACTCTCCGTGACTTCCTTGTCTGCTCCACACCCCCCTCCAGCCCCACCACACCCCCCCTCCAGCACTCCCCCTTCCTGCAACCGCAGGAAGTGCTACACCTGCCCCCACACCACCTCCCTCACCCCCATCCCAGACCCCAAGAAGACTTTGCACATCAAGCAGGTGTTCACCTGCACATCTGCCAATGTGGTATACTGCATCCGCTGTACCCGTTGTGGCCTCCTCTACATCGGGGAAACCAGGCGGAGGCTTGGGGACCGCTTTGCAGAACACCTGCGCTCAGTTCGCAATGAACAACTGCACCTCCCAGTTGCGAACCATTTCAACTCCCACTCCCCCTCCCAGTCCTCAGATGACATTCCCATCCTGGGCCTCCTGCAATGCCACAGTGATGCCACCCGAAGGCTGCAGGAACAGCAGCTCATTCAGCCTGGGAACCCTGCAGCCCAATGGTATCAATGTGGATTTCACAAGCTTCAAAATCTCCCCTCCCCCTACTGCATCCCAAAACCAGCCCAGCTTGTCCCTGCCTCCCTAACCTGTTCTTCCACTCACCTATCCCCTCCTCCCACCTCAAGCCGCACCCCCATTTCCTACCTACTAACCTCATCCCGCCCCCTTGACCTGTCTATCCTCCCTGGACTGACCTATTTCCTCCCTACACTCACCTTTTACTGGCTCTATCCCCGCCTCTTTGACTTGTCTGTCTCCTCTCCACCTATCTTCTTCTCCTCTATCCATCTGCTATCTGCCTCCCCCCCCCCCCCCCCAATTTATTTCAGAACCCTCTTCCCCTCCCCCATTTCTGAAGGAGGGTCTAGGTCCGAAACATCAAGCATTCCTGCTCCTCTGTTGCTGCTTGGCCTGCTGTGTTCATCCAGCTCCACACCTTGTTATCTCTCACTCTCTCACCACGACACTCTAGAATATCGGTTAAAAAGCTTGTTTTACCAAATTCTCTGATTTACCCATTTGTTGTTTGGGTACTTCCAAACAGAGGGTGCTGTGACCTTTTTGGGAACTATTGGTGAGTGGAATGAACAAATTTCTTGAGACCTTGCAAAATTCAGGAGTCAACATAACAAGCATGGGGCTGGATGAACACAGCAGGTTAAACAGCATCATAGGAGCAGGAAAACTTGACGTTTCGGGCCTAAACCCTTCATCAGAAATGGGGGAGGGGAAGAGGGTTCTGAAATAAATAGGGAGAGAGGGGGAGGCGGATAGAGGATGGATAGAGGAGAGGATAGGTGGAGAGGAGGCAGACAAGTCAGGTGGGAATGGAGCCAGTAAAGGTGAGTGTAGGTAGGGGGGTAGGGAGGAGATAGGTCAGTCCAGGGAGGACGGACAGGTCAAGGGGGCGGGATGATGTTAGTAGATAGGAGATGGGGGTGGGGCTTGAGGTGAGAGGAAAAACAGGTTAGGGAGGTGGAGATGAGCTGGGCTGGTTTTGGGACGCGGTTGGGGGAGGGGAGATTTTGAAGCTTGTGAAATCCACATTGATGCCATTGGGCTGCAGGGTTCCCAGGCTGAATATGATTTGCTGTTCCTGCAGCCTTCGGGTGGCATCTGAGGAATGGGAGGGGGAGTTGAAATGGTTCGCGACTGGGAGGTGCAGTTGTTTGTTGCGAACTGAGCGCAGGTGTTCTGCAAAGCGGTCCCCAAGCCTCCGCTTGGTTTCCCCGATGTAGAGGAGGCCACAACGGGTACAGCGGATGCAGTATACCACATTGGCAGATGTGCAGGTGAACCTCTGCCTGATGTGGAAAGTCTTCTTGGGGCCTGGGATTGGGGTGAGGGAGGAGGTGTGGGGGCAGGTATAGCACTTCCTGCGGTTACAAGGAAAAGTGCCGGGTGTGGTGGGGCTGGAGGGGAGTGTGGAGCGGACAAGGGAGTCGCGGAGGGAGTGGTCCCTCCGGAAGGCAGATAAGGGTGGGGAGGGAAAAATGTCTTTGGTGGTGGGGTCTGATTGCAGATGGCGGACCCTCAGATGACATGTCCATCCTGGGCCTCCTGCAATGCCACAGTGATGCCACCCGAAGGCTGCAGGAACAGCAAATCATATTCAGCCTGGGAACCCTGCAGCCCATTGGCATCAATGTGGATTTCACAAGCTTCAAAATCTCCCCTCCCCCAACCGCATCCCAAAACCAGCCCAGCTCATCTCCACCTCCCTAACCTGTTTTTCCCCTCACCCCAAGCCACACCCCCATCTCCTATCTACTAACATCATCCCGCCCCCTTGACCTGTCCGTCCTCCCTGGACTGACCCATCTCCTCCCTACCCCCCTACCTACACTCGCCTTTACTGGCTCCATCCCTGCCTCTGACTTGTCTGCCTCCTCTTCACCTATCCTCTCCTCTATCCATCCTCTATCCGCCTCCCCCTCTCTCCCTATTTATTTCAGAACCCTCTTCCCCTCCCCCATTTCTGATGAAGGGTTTAGGCCCGAAACGTCAAGTTTTCCTGCTCCTATGATGCTGTTTGACCTGCTGTGTTCATCCAGCCCCATGCTTGTTATCTCGGATTCTCCAGCATCTGCAGTACCTTTTATCTCTGATAAAATTCAGGAGTCAATTGTGCTTGTGAGATTTAAGGTCATATTGTTGATTTGGAATACATTTTTAACAAAAAGCTGAAGTCTACAAATTTCAAGCGTTATTTTAATTTTTCGCTTAGACTAATATTGTTTATCACAGTAACAAGGCTATAATGCACATCAGAAAATTAGTTGTCAAATCAATGTAGATAATTGATTTTCGGTATTCCTGTGTTTGACTCCTAAGCTTTATTTGGAAGTAAAACACACTTTCCATCTAATTTGCACACTAATTTGAAGTAAACTATTGATAAATCATCTTAGTTTAGATTAGTGATTAGATAGAATTTTGTAGCTGTTGCATCAGCATTGCAAACTGTCAATGTTTATTAACTAGAAACTATATTCATAAGTATGGCAGAAAAAGGCTTCGCTTGTGTCGTCTTCCATCAGGTCTCAGTCCCACATGTTTAGCTGCTTCATTACCTAATTCGTTCCACACATGCTCAGGAGCTACTGTTATTGCAGTTGACCATTAACTCTATAACTACTGGTAAAGATGGGGAGTGGTGAAGGAGACTTCTTTATAAGAGTTAAAGACAAAGTAATGTGGATGCTAGCAATCTGGAACACCAATGCTGGAGAAACTCATCAGGTCTGGCAGAATCTGTGGAAAGATAAACAGAGTTAATATTTTGAATCTGGTATGACTCTTCAGAACAAAGTGTGGCTGTGTGGGAGCTAAGTCTTAATGTTGTTAGGTGTTCAGTGGTGTTCCAGTCTCTTGATCTAATAATGAAGAAATGTTGATTCTTCTACCCGAGTCAAAATAATAGCTGAAGTGGACTGGAGATAATGTCCCATCATGTTGCTATTTGTTACTTTAAAGTTGAGAGAGGATGAGGTCTGTTAGAGTAAAATTATGTGAATTGTCAATGTGTCATCACATATGTACTATGATCAGTGTAACTGAGATGGATATAGAGCCCAAAAGCCATCAGTCAAATTAAGCAGTTATCTTAGATGTTGTCAATGATGTACTCAAGTGATTGGTGAGTATGATATGAGAATTTGGTGGCAGAGGAGTGGGATAATAAGTTTACAGATGATATTGATTGGGTGGTTAGTAATGAAGATGATCTTAGGTTACAGACAGATATAGATGGGTTGGTCAGAAGGGCAGATCAGTGGCAGATGGAATTTAGCCCTGAAAAATGTGGGGTGATGCACTTTTGAAGCAATAACAAAATCAAAGCATACTCTATGAATGGACAGTAGGAATCTCTGAGGAACAAAGGTATCTTGGGAGTACTTGTCCCTAGATCCCTGAATGTAGCAGGAGAGGTTAATAGGGTGATTAAGAAGGTATATGGGACACTTGCCTTTATCAGATGCGGCGTAGGTTATTAAAGCAGAGAGGTTGTGTTGGAGCTGAACAGAACTTTAGTTAGGCCACAGCTAGAGTACTCAGCGGTGTTGGTCACTACACAGGAAGGTGGGATTGCGTTGGGTGGAGAGGAGATTCACCAGGATGTTGCCTGGATTGGAGCATTTTAGCAATGAAGAGAAGCTGGATAGGCTTTGGCTTTTTTTTTTCCCAAGATAAGAGAAGGTTGAGGTAGGGTCCTGAGTGAGGCGTGTAAGGGGCATGGACAGGATGGATCAAAAGTAGTTATTTCCCATAGTTTAAGGATCAGTAAACAAGTGGGCATAATTTGACGGTAAAGTGCAGAAAGCTTAACAAGGAAAAATGTTTTCACCCAGTGGGTGGTGGGTGTCTGAAATACACTGGGTAGATAGTAGAGGCAGGACACCTCACAACCTTTTCAAAAAGTACATGGACGAACACTTGAAATGTTTAAGGTTATGCACCACATGCTGGAAAATGGGATTGGTATAAATAAGTGGTTTTTCTTTTGTCAGTGCAGACTTGATTTTGCTGAATGGCTTCTTCTGTACTATATGACTTTACTGACACTTTCATGAAGTGAGTCTGATAGATGGCAAAGAAACTTTCAGCAGTCAGAAAATAAGCTACCTGTTGCAGAGTACCCTAAGATCTGTCCTGCATTTGTAGCCTTGATGTTAACATGTCTCCAGTTTCTGGCCTGCATTGGTCTTTCAAGTTTTGATTATGGGCTTATTGCGATGGTTGTGCTGTTGAAGGACATGGGAATGTTGCTGAACTTTTCCTAGTTCAGTGTGTTCATTAGCTTGCAATTGGATGGCGCACAAATTTCCAACCAAGTTTTAGCCCAAAATAAGCTTAATCACGTTTTTGTAATTGACTGCTTATGCTTCATTTGTTTTCATGTGCTATTAGAAGCTTTCCCGTTTGTTTTCCATGAAATTGATTCTTTTATTAATGCATTTATTTTTCAGACTCAGCCTGAAGGTTCCTTTACGTCCAGCAGCCCTAGGTGGGTGTCCCAGTGGGCGCATTTAGCTGCTAATGACGTGACACCAGCAACATTCGGTACTCATGACCGAGGTAACTACCCACCTGACGATCCTTTGCTACGTGTCCACTTGTTGTTAATCCTGAAGATTGGTACAATAATCAGTTTTACTTTGCTGTTCTTTCGCACATTTTTTCACACCTTTTTTTTGGTGAAATTGTCACTGTGAAAGATTTGATCAGTGGCAGTGTGACAGGAAAAGGGGAGGTGCAATGAGACCTTGGTGTCCAAGTACACCAATCACTGAAGGTAAGGATGCAAATGCAGCAGGTGAAGAAGCCAAATGGTATATTGCCTTTCAGAGTGAAAGGATTTAAGTACAGGAGCAGGGATGTCTTGCTGTAATTGGGCAGGTCTTTGAGACCATCCCTGGAGTATTTTGCACAAGTTTTCCTAGAATCCTAGAACCCCTATAGTGTAGAAACAGGCCATTCAGCTGGAGCTCCCAAAGGAAACCCAAGCATCCACCAGGAGAATGTGCAGACTCCATACAGAATTGAACCCAAATCCCTGGCATTGTGAGGCAGCGGTGCGAACTGCTGAGCCACCTAGGGGAGAATGTTCTAGCTATGGACGGACTGCAACAAAGATTTATCAGAAACAAAAATCATATCCAAAGAGAAATTCAGTGGACAAATTGTTCAGTTTGCTCCTGTTTGATGCGGTTGTGCATCTTTTGGCTAGCTGAAGAACACCACAGGTGTATATTAGGGTCCTCATCTTTTCTGTAGGAAAATCAGCATGGCTCATACAGCAGAGAAAATACTATCTTAAAAATGGATGAAATAAAAGTGGGAAGCGCTATAATTAATGAATGTCTTATAAATTTTACATTTTACATTAGGCTAACAGTACTTTTAATTTTAATTTAACTGCTTTTCAGAATAACATTTTGTTTTATAGAAATCTTCATTTTATGCATGACAGTACTGAGGATCAAAGTACCAAATAAATCTTTGATATGAAAGTCTTAACCACTGTGCATTTAATTGGATTTTCTGTGGAGTTGCTGCTTACGCTTAAGAGCCAAAATGTTTTTTCATAATGCGAACCAATTACTTCCTACCAGTAACTAAATTGACTTTTTTTTACCTGTGTCCCTCCCATACCAAAAATGATCGTCTGCTTTCCCTTGCCATACTATAAATGATTTGGTGTATGTCTTAGTCCCACCTGCTGCTGGAATTCTGTAGTGACTCAAACATCAGCTATTTAATTTCATTCATCTTAATTATGTGACCCATTGTTTTAGTTTACCTTCAATTTGAAGCAGGAACAATTTTGTCAGGTTTTTGAAGCAATTTGGTCAAAATGGCACCTTTAAAATTAATCTGTTTCAATAATAAAAGCTGTACGTGTACATGGGTGTCAACATAGCACGATGGGGAACTGTATTGACATTTTAAAAAATACTAAGCAATATTGAAATTTGTTTAGTTACACAGAAGGATTGGAGAAAAAAGGAGAATGGGCTGTTCTGTGGTACCAAGGTATTTCAGACTGGATGACTGTGAAATATCTCCACTTGGTCCACAAGCATGACCCAAACCTTCCAGTGGCTTGCCATTTTAATCTACCACCGTTTATCATCTTACAAATCAGTATAATGGGTTTTGAAGAAGGGTCTAGACCCGAAACGTCAGCTTTCCTGCTCCTGTGATGCTGCTTGGCCTGCTGTGTTCATCCAGCTCTACACCTTTTTATCTAAGTATAATGGGTTGATGTGTTTGGGAATTATTTTAGGTTAGGAGGTTCTATTCGTCTTTTAGTTGTAAATTTAATTTTGGATGCATCTGTCTTAAAGGTATTTTATACTGGAGTGTAATTATTTAGAACTTTATTAGTCTGATGAGATTGTGGTTAGAAATTTTGTGTTATATGATTGACAAGTAGAAAATACTCAAACAAATGAAGCAGCCATTCAGCAGAGTGCATATCTGCCATACTGTTAACACCACTATTATTAAAAGAATACAGCCTTTCCCTACTTAACTGATTTTCTAACTACAAGAGCATTAATCTCACTGAGGAGGCTACATGCCAATCTGCATCCAACAACCTGCACTAAAAGTTCTGTTCATGAATTGACAGTTGTGACAAATTCCACCACAGCATCTGAGACAATCTATAGCATTCTAAAACAATCAGAAACCTTCTAAATAAAACAGTTGCAATGTTCCATTTTTTTAAAGAAAGTTTAGTTCACCTGTGATGTTGACACATCTTTTAAAAATTTTAAGATCTGGATCTGCATCTTCTCCAGAAACGAATCAACTCTTGGCCCCTGTTTCACTTGTGTGTAAGTTTTGTTGAAATTTGTCCCATTAGGCTTTAAGATTATTATTTATATCTGAGTAGAATAACAGGCATGAAAACATTACCTCTGCCATTCAAGGTGAGCAGAGATAATAAATCATATGAAACAATATGAGAGAAAAGGCCCTACTATAAAAAAAAAACAAAAGACATAATGTATATGACAGTGCAAGAAGTTTTATTTTGCAGATAATTCAGCTTACCTTTCCTTTTAAAAAGAAAATTGGTTAACTTTGAAATTAACTGGCAGAATTATCTGGCTGTTTCATTAAACAGTTACTATATCTTTAACTGTCATGCCTCCTGATTAGTAGCCAGGATTAATCCAAAAATAAATTTTTGGCAAATACACTTATAAACATCATCCCACTGAAAGGCGAAGACAATTATTTTCACCTCATGGTGTGGTTGTGGTAGGGAAGGTCCAATGATGGTTATTTTCCTGAGATTATACTGGGATTTTTAAAAATGTTAAATTCATTGCAATATAAAATTATTTTTTGTTTTACCAGATGCAGACATCAGTGAATCTGGTATCTCAGTAAAAACCACATCAGAAACAGCCAGTGTAGCAGAGAGAAAGAGACGAACACTTCCTCAGCTTCCAACAGAGGACAAAACAGCCGAAAGCCTAAGATCAAAAGGTTCCTTTACTTTAAACCTGTCAAAATCAAGACGTGAGATAGATGAAAAGCAAGATACTGAGCTTCCTGAAAAAGAAACTACAACTCCACCTCATCAGAAGGACAAACAAAAGGAGCACACCAGCAGCATTTCGAAGACAGGCAGGTCAAAGAGTGGCTCTGCTATCAAAGGTGATAGTGCTGGAGATATTTGCAGTGAAACAATGAACAACAAGGAAGGTGCAGTGTTTCAGTCCAGTAGCTGCACTCAGATTACTAAAGCAAAAGCTGAGACTATCAAGGGAATACCAGGAACAAGGCTGTCTTCACCTACAACTCAACAGGGCCATAAAGAGAGTTTGTACCAACAGGGCTCTTCTAAAACAACTACAAGTAAGCCTCTGGTTAACACTACTAGTCAAAGTGACAGAAGCAGAGAAGTGTCACCTAGGCAACTGGCCTTGCACAAAGCTGACATACGGGAATGCAGGCAAACGCCTGCGATGAGCACTTTTGACAAAGCAGAGATACGAGTTGAAATAAAACAGAAGAAGTCAGAAGAGTCTGTCAAAAAACAGACTCCTAAAGGTGGGGACACAGAAAGAAAAGATTCTCCTAGGCCTTTGGTCAGACAGGGAAGCTTCACCATTGAAAAACCTAGTAGTAATGTGCCGTTAGAGCTTATACCTCGGATTAGTAAGCAGTCTGGGTCACCAGGTGATACATCTGTAACCACACGGAGCAGGGAGCGAAGCAGTTCTAATGGGACAGAATCCACAGTTGACACCACAATTTTATTAAAGGATACAGAATCTGTAATGGCTTTTCTTGAGGCAAAACTGAAGGATGAGAACAAGCTTGATGGTGGCGATGAAACCCCAAGCTACCACAGGGATGATTCCATCTCCCCCGAATCCGATGTTGACACTGCTAGTACTATTAGCTTAGTTAGTGGAGATGCAGACAAGAAGTCTGTTCAAAAGCGAAGAACTCTAAGTAACCTTCACAAGGAGAAGAGTTTCACAAAATCGCCTAAGGATTTGTCAAAGGCAGTTGCAATCAATGCTAAAGACAAAGTTGCAGACATGAAAACTAAAGGTCGTGCTTCTGATCTTGGTGTTAGATCCGAACCTCGCAGGCCTGTGCAAACCACTGGCAGAGCAAGACAAGCATCTTTTGACTTGACAGATGATGACCAAACATCAAGTTTTCCTCAGTCCACTATCTCAGATTTTCTTTCTTCAGATCAAGAAACATATTCCAGCAGATCACAAGGGAGAACATCATTTACATCCACAGATGAACTGTTACATTCCAAACTCGAAGGCAATAAATTGTCCAAGTCAAAAACTGCTGCTGTTAGTTCAGCTAGCAAATCAACAGCCTTGCCCAAGCCTCGGCCAACCAGAGCATCTATTTTACGTAGGGCACGCCTTGGTGATGTATCAGATAATGAACTGGCAGACGTTGATAAAGTTTCAGTAGTATCTGAAGTATCCACAACCAGTTCAACTACATCAAAACCACCTTCGGGCAGAAAAACACCCTCTAGATTAGATCTCCTTGCCCAACCACGACGTAACCGGCTAGGTTCTATATCGGCTCGCAGTGATTCTGAAGCAACTGTAACTAGGAGTAGTGTTAGTCGAAGTGGAGACTCTTCTGTTCGGAGTAACTTGCGTGGTGTGTCAACCATGGATAGCAAAGTTTCTCCTAGACTTCGTGCTAATAGCATTTCAAGAATGCCTGATTCTTCTAAAGTTAAAGCATCAATAGCAGGACACTGTTCTCCATCAGGTAAACTCCATTCAATTCTAATGAAAACTTTTGGGAATTGGCCAAATGGCAGAAGAAACTATCTGTACATAGTAACTTTTATTCAATATTATACTGCTTGTGTCTTTTCCACTTTGAAAATGATACCTAAGCAAAAAATTCAATTTTTAATAAACATAGCAGAGAAGATATTTTTATTTGTATCTGTTTTAAAATACTTTCTCTTTGCTGAGATGTTTAATTATTCAATGTGGCATAATTTGCATTTTGTTGTATGCTATGATTATCTAAGTATTGTTTTGTTTTATTTTATATCATGAAGGTAGCTAAGTAATTTTGGAATTCATGTTTGGAGATACTTTGTAATCGTGTTTCCATGATCGAACTGTGCAGAGACATGCTTTCTTTTTTGAACATTCATTTCATTTTCCTTTTGTACTTTTGTGGACCAAAATTGTCCTTGCTGCTTATATATGTAGTTGTTTTGCAAGGTCCACGATGGAGGCGCTTCCCTACAGATTATGCTTCAACTTCTGAAGATGAATTTGGGTCAAATCGTAGTTCACCTAAGCATACCCGCCTACGCACCAGTACAACACTGAGGAGCACTAAACTGCAGAACAGTAATGTACCATCAACAACCAATGTGCTCCTGAAAAACAAAATGAAGGAACAGGATGACTACATAAGAGACTGGACTGCTCACAGTGAGGAAATTGCCAGGTATCTTTCAATATCAAAGTAGGTGTTCTGTGTTCTAATTTCATTGATAACCTTTGTGATGTATTTGAGTTAGAATGATATAATTTGGACTACTATTTTTCCATTCTTATTTCTGGAACTATTAATCAATCATGACCTTTCACATTGTATTTGACTTGGTATCAGCGTCAATGGCAATCTCGCCACTGGAGGTGACTGAGGAGCGTGAGCCACCATGTGAAAAGTGGCGATTTGAGCGTTGGAGACATTAATCTCAGGTGGATATGAAGTGCTGACCCTGTCAGGATAGTGGTTTTGAGGGGAGGGAAGAGGTTCTTGGAGTGCAGTAGTAGTATCACCACGACACCTGAGCCAGGAAGCCTGGATTCAAATCCCACCTGCTCCAGAGGTGTATACTAATATCCCTGAAGAAGTTTATTTGGGGATGGGGAGGGAAGGAAATCTAATGGGCTCAATTCCAATCATAATCTTTGTGGCCTTTTTTAATCAAATCCAAGTTAGGCTTGACTATGGGTAGTGACCGCCAGCCATTACCTTAGCTACTTAGATATTTTATACTACTGTGTGTAAACTTCTAGCTGGGCAGATTGAGCACTGTCGCAGCTGAGGTGCACCTCTGATCCGCATAATAGATAGATTAGTATTAGACCCAAGGAAAGGACATACAGATTGCTTTTTTTTCTAGCCAGCAGACCAGAGGATTGGGAGCAGTTTCGATTGCAGGAAAGAGGAGAAAGAGATTCATTAAGAGTGGGACAAAAGAATACAGGAGTAAGAACATACAAATTGATTGTAGAAGTTTTTTTATATAAGTATGTGAAGAGAATAAGATTATTGAAGGCAAATGTAAGTCCCTTTCAGCCAGAAACAGGGAAGTTATAATGGGAATCGGCGTGTTGACAGACCAATTAAATACATATTTTGGTTCTGCCTTCACAAATGACATCCCAAGAATTTTGGGAAATGCAGGATCTAGTGAGACGAGAGAACTGAAGGAAATTAGTATAAGTAGGAAAATGGTTTTGAGGAAATTGACAGGACTAAAGTCTGTTAAAATGCCAAGGCCTGATGATCTTCATCCCAGAGTACTTAAGGAAGTCCCCCTAGAAATACTAAATGTATTGGTGATCATCTTCCAAGGTTCTATACACTCGGACAGTTCCAGTGGATTGGATAGTAGCTAGTGTAACCCCACTAAAGAGGTAGAGCAAAGGAAGAAATGGAGGGAATTAAAACAAAATGACATCAGTAGGAGGGAAGTGCTAGAATTCATTATAAAAGATATCATTGTGGAGCTCTTGGAAAACAGTGACAAGATCAGAAAGTCAGCAAGGATTTAAAGGGAGCAAATGTTTGACAAATCTACTGAAATTTTCTGAGAATCTAACTTGTAGAGTTGATTTGGTGGGAGGTGGGGGAGTGGGCAGAAAGTGGATATGGTTTTACTTTTACTTTCAGAAGGTTTTTGACTGATGGCCTACACAAGAGACTGGCATGTAAAATTAAACATGGGATTGAGGGTAGCGTACTGACATGGATAGAAAGCTGGTTGGCAGACAGGAAACAAAGAGCAGGAATAAACAGGTCATTTTTTTGAGTGGCAGTTATTGCAGGGATCAGTGCTTGAACCCCAGCTATTCACAACATATTAATGATTTAGATGAGGGAACTAAATGTAATGTCTCCACATTTGCAGATGACATAAAGCTGGGTAGGAGGGTATAGGAGAAGGATGCAGAGATAGATCTGACTGGCTCAGACAAGTTGAGAGTGTGGGTAAATGCAAAGTTATCCACTTAGATAGCAAAAACAGAAAGGCAAATTCTTAGCTGAATGGCATTAGATTGGGAAAGGGGGAATTTCATTGAGACCTGGATGTCCTTGTATACCTGTTGCTGAAAGTAAGCATGCAGGTGCAGCAGGCAGTGAAGGCAATAAATGGTATGTTGGCTTTCATAGTGAGAGGATTTGCGTAGAAGAGCAGGGATGATTTGTTGCAGTTGTGTGGAGCATTCATAAGGCCACGCTTAGAGTATTGTGTGCAGTTTTGGTGTCCTTAATCTGAGGAAGGGAGCTCTGGCTATAGAGGGAGTTCAACAAAAGTTTATCAGACTGATGGCAAGATTGATGTATGATGAGTTACTGGATTGGTTTAGGATTGGCTGGTGGGTTCAATTCAGTGGAAAATTGTGGAAAATGTTAAGTTCAAGGATGAGAGTGCTCAGCTGAAGTTATGAACTTTCCAGAATAAGTAATAGGACAGAGTTTGGAAAGGCTCAGGAATCTAACTTCAAGCACAGCAGATACGGGACAACTGTAGAAGGGTGAAGTCAACACAAGATCGTATTATGTTGTGGGTATCACAGAGATGTGGCTGCAACAGGATTAGGGCTGGAAACTAAATATCCAAGGAAATGTATCCTATTGAAAGGACAGGCAGATGGGCAGAGGGGAGGGTGCAGGAGTTGGGAGGTTGCCTTATTAATAAGTAATGAAATTAAATCCATAGCAAGAAGTGATATAGGGTCAGATGGGTAGAATCTGTGTGGATAGAGTTGAGAAACTGCAAAGGGCAAGAAAGACCCTGATTAGAGTTGTAGACAGGCCTCCTTGCAGTGGTCAGGATGTGGGGCAGCAAATAAATCAGGATCTTAAATGCCTTTTGTATTACAGTAATTGTGGGGACTTCATTATGCAGGTGGACTGGGAAAATTAGGTTGGTAGTGGATCCCAAGAAAAGGCATTCATAGCATGTCATGAGATGCGTTTTTTTTTTGGAACAGCTGTGATAGAGCCCACCAGGGCACAGGCAGTTCACGATTTGGGTATGTGTAATGAGGAAGACTTGATTAGGGAACTTAAGGGGAAGTGACCATAATATGCTTTCAGATGTAACAATATTATAATTGAGTGGCTCAGTGGTTTAGCACTGCTACTTCACAGCACCAGAAACCCAGGTTCACTTTCACCGTTGGGTGACTCTCTTGTGGAGTTTGCATGTTCTCTCCATGTCTGCGTGGGTTTCCTCCCACAGTCCAGAGATGTGCAGGTTAGGTGGATTGTCCATGCTAAATTGCTGGTAGTGCGCAGGGATTTGTAGGTTAGGTGGGTTAGTCATGGGAAATGCAGGATTACGTGGAATGAGGTTAGGGACCAATGGGTCTGGGTGGGATGTTCTTTGGAGGGTTGGAAGAGGTCAAATGGCCTGTTTCCACACTGTAGGAACTCCATGATGTTAGGATTCTGTGATATAAAGGAGGAGCTGGCCACAGTTGTTTGGAAGGGCACACTAGGTGGAAGATGGTGGAACAGCAAAAACAGAAGTTTCTGGGGATAATTCAGGAGGCACAGTAGAAGTTCATCCCAAGGAAAAAGGAACATACCAAGGAGAGGGCAATGCAACTATAGCTGACGAGGGAAGCCAGAGACAGCATAAAAGCAAATGAAAAAACGTACAGTGTGAAGATTAGTGGGAAACTAGTGGATTGGATAGCCTTTCAAAACTAGCAGGAGATAAATAAAAGAACAATAATAAGGCAGATGATTAAATAGGAGGGTACTTTAGCTAGTAATATAAAAGAAGATTGCAAGAGTTTTTTTTAGATATCTAAAAGGTATGAGAGGCAAAAGTGGACATCAGACCACTGGAAAATGAGTCTGGAGTAGTAGAAATGGCAGGGGAACTGAATAGGTACTTTACATCTATTTTCATAGCAGAAGAAACCAGCAGCATATTAGAACTTTAAGCGCCAGGGGACACGTGTAGTGGCCATCACAAAGGAGAATTTGCTGGGGAAGCTGAAAAGACTGAAGGTGGATAAATCACCGGACTAAATAGACTCAGTTCTGAACGATATAGCTGAGGCATTGATTGTGATCTTTCATGAATCACTGGACTCTGGGAGGGTCCCAGAGGATTGGAAAATGGCTAATAAAACATTCTTGTTTAGAAAGGGAGGAGGGCGTAAAACAGGAAGTTATAGGCCAGTTAGTCAAAGGTAAGATTTTAGAGTCCGTTATTAAGAATGAGATTGCGGAATACTTGGAAGTGATTGCTGTTATGATTTTAGAGTTCGTTGTTAAGGATGAGATTGCAGAGTACTTGGAAGTGTGTGGTAAAATAGGGCTGAGTCAGCACAGCTTTGTCAAGAGGAGGTCATGCTTGACAAATCTGTTCAAATTCTTTAAGGAGGTAATGAGCAGGTTAGACAAAGGAGAGCTAGTGGACATGATCTATTTGGACTTCCAGAAGGCCTTTGACAAGGTGCAGCATAGGAAGCTGTTAAATAAAATAAAAGCCCCTGGTGTTAGGACATGGAAAGAGGATTGGCCGACTGGCAGGAGACAGCGAGTAGAGTAAAGGGGTCTTTTTCTTGATGGTGAGCAGTGGAGTCCTGCAGGGCTCTGTGTTGGGACCACGACTATTCGTGTTATTTATTAACAATTTGGACAAAGGACGGTATTGTTGCAAAGTTTGCAGATGATGCAAGGATAGGTGGAAGGACTAGTAGTGTTGAGGAAGTGGGGAAGTAGCAGGACAGTGGGGTTGAGAAACACATCAGCTACGAATGAATGATGGAACAGACTCAATGGCCTAATTCTGCTCCTATATCTTAATGTTAGGACCATATTCACAGGAGTATAAAAGAATTAGGAGAATTTCATATCAAATTCTAATAGGACTAGACAAGAAGGATGTTCCCAAAGACAGTGAAGTCTTAAACTGAGATAACAGTCTTGGGATATGGGATGGGATATTTTGACGCTGAAATGAGGAGAAATTTCTTTACCCAGAGACTGGTGAGCCTGTGAAATTCACTGCTGCAGTAAGCAGTTGAGGCCAAAATATTGAATGTTTTCAAGAAAACATTAGATATAATTCTGAGGGTACAAGGCAAAAGCAGAAACTGGGCACTGTTGGATGTTCAACCATGATCATATTGAATGGCAGAGTCATTCCCGAAGCCAGTTAAGGACAGCTCCATATGCAGCTGGAATACAGATAACCAAGCTAAAATTTAACTGATTACATTTGGAGGCTCTTTTTGCTAGATATGTATCTTAAGAACAATAGCAGCTATTCATTGATCTAACGTGAGTATAAGATAATCCATGTTATAAATTTAGATTCACAGCTTGACTTTTAAAACTAAGGGTTTATACATTTGTGTATGCTTGAAGTCAGTTATATAAAAATTCTAATTTCAGCTTTTGTAAATGAAATATAAAAACAGATCAAAAATATATAGTCCCACATGTACATTCTATCAGCCTTAGAAATTTTTATTTCTATTTGGATGGCGAAGTCTCCTGTAAGATGTTCAACGATTGTGACTTGACCCTGGGTCACTCAGAAGATACTATTCTATGATTGCTCAATATGTTCTTGTTGAATTTAAATATTGATTTTAAAAACTGCTCCTGTTGCTGAGGGCGCTGACTTGGCAATGTGTCCTTCTGTCTCTCCAATATTTAAGTTCTGTCCCATGGAATTCCCCTCTCCATGACTTGGAGAGATTAACCCATTTATTTTGATGTCATGCTCACGATTTTAGAAGCTCTATAAAATTCACTGCTTTCGGATGTGAAATCTGTGCTTTGAAAATTACATCATTGGTTCTTTTGAAAGGCATGTTGGTGACTGTCATTAAAGAAAGGAAGAAAAAGTAGCAGTTATTGGCGTATTAAAATGTGCCTAAGTACCTGTATTAGAATACTGTTGTTTTGTTGTTTTTTTTGTCCTTCATGTCCAATCCTTATCTTGGAACGTTAAAGGCTCTTGCATAATTGTTTTAATGCAAGTAGTCCTCATTTTACGTAGCTGTATTGGTATTGTTTATTTTTATAGCTATTTATCCTATGGGACCTGTTTTTAAGTATTGTCGTCATTTTCGTTTTGGCATTGTTTGTATATGTGATCATTGCTTATTGCTATTGCACATTAACATTCAGTTGCACTGCCCGCATCCCAGCCACCTTTTTGCTGTGACCATGGACAAGGGATCTCGCCTCCCTCTTGGCCTTGCTTCCTGGCCTTGTGTCCCAACTTGCTCCACCCTGAACTTGTCTCATCCCAAGCTTGCTTCCAGGCCTCGTTTTCTTGCCTTGCCTCGCCTCCCTTCCCCTCAGCTTTATTTCCTAACTTGCTGCACCCCAGCCTGGTCTCCCACCGAGCCTGTTCTCTGCCTTGTATGTCCTTAACTTCAGGCTCTAGGTCTGGTCTTGCCTTTGCCGCCTCCATTCCTAGATCCTTGTTTCATTCTTGAATTCAAACTGAGGCCCTAACCCCATCTAGTGACAAAAGCTAGTTGGTGCAGATTGTCATGGGTATCCAGCTTTACTGACCAATTGCTACCACTAGATAGTGCCTGTATTCTAACAGTACTGTAGAATATTATAGTTTACTCCATTTTAAACTGTTTTATTTGGCAATGTAATGTACAGGAGGTACTCTGTTTCACCTTAAAGAGCACAGATATATAATTTTAATTATTTTCTTTCTGATATGGAAGGCCTTATGGAACCTAATTCCAACTTAAATATTGATTTTTCTGTGAATTAATGCTTCAGTTAAATGTGTGATTTTCAGGAACCTAATCTTGACTTCAGGTGAGATCAGCGTGTATTATCATTGTCATGGCACCTTCTATAGCCTCATTCGACTGAAACAACCAGCGATGACGTGACATGTTTGTGTTGAAATTTTTATCTCAGCAGTCTGTTGAATCTAAAATCCATAAAAGTAATGTTATAACATACTGCATATGGAATTTTTCTGTATCTCAAAAGAAAATCAAATCCACCATGCCTGTTTGTCAGTGTCAACATTCTATTGCTGTTCCTTCATTGTCCTAAGTGGTAGGTGGTGAGCCTTCTTGAATTCATGATCTAATTTGGCTGCTGAGTGGTTTGAAAAGGCACTTCAGAGGACACTTGAATCAGCACATCTGGATTCAAATGTAGGCCAGACTGGGAAGGACAGCAGGTTCCCCTTCATGTTTGTGCAACAACCACTGGATGGTAATTTTTGAAATTATTTTTGCTCCCAGGTTTTTTTAAACTTACTTCAAATTCTAAATTCAAATAACAAAAATGAAGCCACAATGTCTGCACTACTATCTGACTCTACGTTATTAGTCCATATGGTGCTTTGATCAATTGAAAATAGCTACAGTTATATTTCACCCCCAATTAATTATGAAGGTTATTAAGAGGCAAGACCAAAATAATCTGGAAATCCAGCAATTCACCTTTGCTTTGAAATTGACACTTGTTCTAGATTTAGTGGATTGAAGTTATGCTAAAACTGCCTTTAGCTCTAGGGTAACCCTGACGACATTCCCCTCTGAACCTGAAGCCTAGAACTTTTCAGGGATGGAAAATGAGATTGCAGTATTCCTATCAGGAGGAATTGAAGCTGGAGCAATAGTGTCTACTTCACCTAATGCTAATTGCTAGGGCTACTCAAAGGTGGACATGATGTCAGCATTCTGCAACCAGAAGCTCCCTACTTAATTTTCCAGAATTTTATAGCTGTGCTCTGTCGATGAAGCTCTTTGGTTTTTCCTGCATGTATTCAAAGACTTCCACATAATTTGAGAGGAAACCATCTGTTACTAGCCCAGGAACTCTAGTTGCTGGACCAATGTGTTTGACCCGCCACAAATCTGTGAAGGGAATGTCTGCTCATTCTGATGTAGTCTGACGCAGCAATGTAATGCAAAAGGCTATGGGCACTGACCTCTTTCTAGCAATAGTACTGCAGACTTGAGCTCCAGCGCTAGCTGTACCTCTGGTCAGGTTGTTCTAGCATCATTCTGTTAATGCAGAAAATTGCCCAGGTCTGTCCTATGCTCAAAATGCAGGATAAATCCAACCTGAATAATGACCCTGTCATCTATCTACTCATGTTCAGTTTGGCTTCTGCCGGAGCCACTGGGCTCCTGACCTCTTTACGGCCTTGCTTCAAATGTGGATGGAAAAACTAAACTGCAAAAGTAAGTTGAGAGTAACTGCCCTTGATATCAAGGCAGCATTTAGCCAATTATGACACCAAACAGCCTAGAAAAACTGAATCAGTCAGCAAGAAAACTCTGTTGGTTGGATTCATGCCTATCACAAAAGAAGTTGTAGTTGTCAATTATCTCAGCCCCAGGACGTCCGTACAGGCATGCTTCATTGTCGTGTTCGAGGTCAAACCATCAGCTGCTTCATCAATGTCCTTTTCGCCATCATGTATCAAAAGTGGAGATGTTAGATGATTGGTGCTGAGCATTGCTTCAGAATCTGAAATGTTGCGAATGTACAGTCTGTGTCCACCAAGACCCTGGACAACATCCAGGCTTCAGCTGATATAAGACAAGTAACATTCACGCGATACAAGTGCCAGGCAATGATCACTTCCGACAAGAGAATCTGATCACCACCCCTTGAATTTAAATGGCATTGCCAGAGATGAATCCCCCCACTGTCAACACCCTGGAGGTTACCATTGACCAAAAATTAAACGGGACCAGCCATGTAGCCATTCTATTTATAAGAGCTGGATGGAGTTTGGGGATTCTGTTGTGTGTAACTCACTATCTGTCTTTCCAATGCCTGGCTGCCATGTACAAAGCCCCAAGCAGGAGTCTGATGGAATACTTTATTTGCCTGGATAGGTGCAGTTCCAACAACACATCAAGCTCACCACCAGCCAGGACAAAAGTAGCCTACTTGATTGGCATTCCATCCACCACCTGCAACCCTATCTTCACCATCATTGCACTTGACAGGAGTGTGTATCCTCTACATGCGCTGCCATAACTCATCAAGAATTCCTCCAATAACACCTTCTAAATCTGCAACCTGTCCAACCTGGAAGGAGAAGAAAAGATTAATGGAAACACCACCACCAGCAAACTCTCCTCCAAACCATACACTTTCCTAAATTAGAACTACATCGCCATTCATTAACTGTTGCTGGGTCAAAATCCAGGGACTCCCCTCCTAACAGCATGAAATGTCTCTACCATCCAAGGACTGCAGTGATTCAAGAAGGCTGTTCACCACCACCACCACCATCCTATCCAGGACAATTAGAGATGGGTAATAAATGCTCGCCTAGCTTGTGATGCCTCCATCCCATTAATGAATAAATAGATTTTGTTTTAAAAAAATCGTAACTTTCTGTCTAATGAGATGATTAGGACAGCTAAGGCTAACATTATTGGCATTAAGAGAAACTTGCACTTTGAAACTTGATGCTAATTCTGTGCATTTATCTATGGACTTGCTTCAAGTCCGTCATTTCAACCTGTTGCTTTGAACCTGCAGTAGGAAAGCTGACATCCAAGTTTGGGCTAACAAATAGCATTTAAACAGGTTAATTGATGCTTTCTTAGTGTTGTGCATTAAATATTCCCATTGTTTGAAAGATGTTCAACTTCTAAATTCAAGCTAAGTCTCAACCTTTTTCATGGCTTTGTGATTTAAAAGCTCAGAATTATATCTTGCTGATTTTTTTTTTTAACTTCAGCTTTCTGCAAAGGGATTTTGGGAACTAAATGTAAGTTTTCATTAAACCTCCTTTAATTAGGATGGCTGTTCCTAAATATAAGCAGAGCTTAAATTTCTTTCAAAGATTTGACAAGACTATACCTGGTGTGTAATGTTTGCATTACATTAATAAGGCAGACATGGAAATCAGCCCAGGGTTGCCCTATTTTCAGTAACACTTCTTTTGAAGACTAAACCGGATTGTGATTTTTTTTTTTAAGCCAGCTATTACAGGGCTAATGTTTGTAATCTTTTTGTATTGGGTAATTCTTCAGGATTTGGTGTGCATTTCTTTTCTCATGATCAGGATCAGTCAAGATCTGGCCAAGGATCTGGCCATCCTTGCACGAGAAATCCATGATGTGGCAGGTGAGATAGATTCTGTGAGTTCGTCGGGCACTGCCCCTAGTACCACAGTAAGCACTGCTGCCACCACCCCTGGTTCAACCATTGACACAAGGGAAGAGGTAGGAGACCTTCATGGAGGAATGCCTAAGGTTCTTGCTTTTTTTATTTCCTTTTTTGTTCTAGCTTTCTATCTGGAGTACTATAAACACGTTTCATTTTCCTTATCTTTTCTAGGCTATTTGGTTCAATTATTTAATGGATGTTTGATATGCAATTGCATTAATTTCTTGTAATTGCATTTCAACATGAAATTTTATATCAAAACTGCAGAAGTTGCTCAAATGAAAAGTTAGAAAATTGATGGCAAAATTGAAGTGTTTATTGTATTTTGCATTAACATTGGAAGATTTGTTTTGTCTTATCCCTCACTAATTAACTTAGTTGTTCATCTTACCATTCCAAAAAGCATTGGCTCCATGTAGGACCTCATCAAGCTTTGTTGGTGATTATGTGTAATGTTTGAGTAAATTGTTTTTAATAGTACTAAAATATTTTACATAGTTTACAAAACATCACCAAATCTGCAGATTTGAGTAAACAACCACCAAATTCTTTATTTTATATAAGTATTGAAATTTAGTAATTGTATTCAAAGCGACTTGTGTTTTACATGCTGTAAATTATAGCCACCATTCTACACATTCCCAATCCTGATGATGCCTGTTTGGGGTCTTAGGCTGTTTGATCTAATGTGCAATGTGGAATGACTGGGTTTTTAATGGCTACTTGAAGGAATAGGTTGAAATTTGTCATTGTTATCTCCCTTGCAAACTTATTCTGTAAATACAATTCTTAAAAACTGAAAATTTCAATCATCTTCAAGTCTGAACAATTATTCACTGTGAATTATTCTTTGCAACAGTAAATCTCTCGACTTTCTGTGGATTGTGATTGGATTTCTGTAAATAAAATTCCAGAATCAAATACAGGGGCATACATCCTAGTGTGATTGTAATTAAGATCACTTGATCAGAGTGCAAGATGGTGCTTTCAAGATGTTATTTTTGATGTTAAAAAGGTTTAATTTTTAAAAATTTCCAAATTTATTTACTTAAATGGTCGATCAAAAATGAATTGTAGTCACAAAACTGTTGTTGAGACTGGTTACTGTTTCTGCTAAATAAAATGATTTTGATCTGAATGAAGTACTTGATGTACACTTTAAAGATAAATCATAACTTTAAGACTACATTAATCACACGGTCATATTCTGGAATTTTTGCTTTTACATTGATTTATCATAGAGAGGATTTGTTGGGAAAAAAATTGACTTCTCTTAAATATTGGCCATTAAAAAGTCTTCCCTCCTGGGAACCTGTTGTAAAGCACTGCAGTTGTGTACAGCCATATAGAACAAAAAATTGTTCTCATTTAGCTTCCTTGTTATATTTTGCAATTTGCTGCCTAATTTAGTGAAACTTATGCTAGGTAGTTGTTTGACAAACTAACCGAAATATAATCTTTCTAAAACTCAATGTCTCTTCACCTTTTTAACCATGATCAGATCGTTGAATTTATCCTCACTTAAGTTTGATCAACAGTTTGAAAATGAAAATTTATTTTTTATATTTTTAAGAACAAAATTCTGAATGCAACCAGCATCAGACTTTAAATCGGAGGTGGGAGGCTTTTTTTTTCTGGAGGAGAGGGAAAAACCAGTGTTAAATGGACAAAATTTAGTTTAGTTTTTGAGAGAATTGAAATATTCCACTTGTCCTCTGTTTATCAACAATGTTGATGTTACTTTGCCTTAGTGAGTTTGTTTGATCACTGAAGATTGTTACTTGCAATTGTTGTTTCATCTCTTAATCCAGAGCACAGTTCTTTGCCTGAGAAAGCTTTGAAAAGAACTGCTGAAGGCACTATCTTGTGTTCCCTGTCACTCAGCCAATTCCATGTGTGTGTTATTGCCATAAGCAATAGTTTTGCGTGTCTCTTGTCTGACACTGTTTCAAATGCCCCTTGAAAGCCCATATAAACCACATCAACAGCATTGCCCTAAACAATCGTCCCTGTTAAATTGCCAAAAAATGAATCGCTAGAAAACAAATCTGAATGGGAAAAAAATCATTTGTGGGGATAAAAATCATTTATGAAAATTAAAGGGACAATTATCAATATATTGTCTATTAATTTAGCCACCTCCCACTTTGTCTCTTGCTCTCTTGCCTCATCCACTGGCACTCCTCCTTCCGCGGTCTCCATTCTTCACCCTCCTCCAGTCTTGATCTCCTCCTTTTTCCATTTGTCATTCTTCATATTTCTCCTTTCCTACTTTGAATATTTCCCCTTTTCCGCGCTCTCTCACTGCTGGACAGAAGGTACAGCCCTTGTTTCTTTAGCAGGAAGGTGCAGGAGCAGCAGATGTCCACAATTCAGTTTTCTCAGATCTGTAAACAGATCTAGACAAATGGAAGAAAATATTCCTTAATTAGACTCTGTCCTCTCAGAATCATACAGAATGGAAACAGGCCCTTGGTCCAAGTAGTCCACGCTAACCATGTTCCCAAACAAAATTAGTCCCACTTGCCTACATCTGGCCCATACCCCTCCAAACCTTTCTTATCCAAATGTCTTTTAAATATTGTAACTGTACCTGCATCCACCATTTCCTCTGGCAGTTCATTCCACTCGCATGCTACATTCTGTAAAAATAGTTGCCCCCTCATGCCTTTCTAAAACTTTCCCCTATCACCTTTAAAATATGTCCCCTAGTTTTGAACTCCCCCCAACCTAGGGAAAAGACCGTTGCTACTCACTTCATCCATACCCCTTTATAAGGTCATTTTATAAACCTCTATAAGGTCACCTCGTGACCTCTGATGCTACAGTGAGAAAGGCCCCAGCCTATTTTTATAACTCAAACCCCTATTCCTGGCAACGTCCTGGTAAATCTTTTCTGAACCCTCTCCAATTTAATAATATTCTTCCTATAGCAGGGCGACCAGAACTGCACACAGTACTCCAGGAGAGGTCTCACCAATTTCTGTACAACCTCAACATAACATCCTAACTCCTATACTCAAAGATCTGAGCAATGAAGGCAAGCATGCTAAATGCCTGCTTAACTATCTTGTCTGCCTGTGATGTAAATTTCAAAGAATTATATACCTGAACCCCTAGGTCTCTGTTCTACAACAATACCAGGGTCCTACTATTAATTGTATAAGTCCTGTCCTGGTTTGCTTTACCAAAAGGCAATACCTTGCATTTATCCGTATTAAACTTTATCTGCCACATCTTAGCCCATTGACCAAACTCATCAAGATCTCTTTGTAATCTTAAATAACCTGCTTCACTGTCCACTGTACCAGCAATTTTGGTTTCATCCACAAACTTACTAACCATGCCTCTAATACTCTCATCCAAATCACTTACATAAATGTCAAACAAAAGGTCTGAAAACAACCCTCTACCACCACCCTCTGTCTCCTACTGTAAAGCCAATTTTGTATCCAATTGGCAACCTCATTCTGAATCCTATGTGACCTAACTTGACCAATTACTCTACTGTGCAGAACCTTCTCAAAAGCTTTACTAAATTCCATGTAAACAACATCAACTGCTCTCCCCTCATCAACTGTTTTGGTTGCGTCCTCAACATACTCAATCTGGTTTGAGAGACCTGTTTTTCCTCTCACACAACCATGGTGACTATCCCTAATCAGTCCTTACCACTCCAAATGCACGTAAATCCTATTTTTCCGAATCATCTCCAACAACTTACCCACCATTGATGTCAGGCTCACAGGTGTATAGTTCCCAGACCTCTCCTTACAGTCTTTAAGTAAAGGCACATTGTTAGCCACCCTCCAGTCCTATGGCACCTCACCCAAGGTTATAGATGATACAAATATTTATGCTAAGGCCATTGCAATTACTTCCCCCATTTACCCACCTTTGTTTTCTACGACCTCCAGCATTTCCTCTTCTGTAACGTGAACTGTTTACAAAACATCAGTTCTATAGCCTCCATTTCTCTCTCCATAATAGAAAACTGTCTCAAAATCTGTCTGGAAACCATATTCACTTCCTTTTTTAGATACAAACAAGTGTCACAAAATTTCAATAATAGCCACATCCTTGAAACCCCCACCCCCTCAACTTTGCTCACTGCATTCCTAGCCCACACCTTTTGTCAGGAATTCCCCTGCTGCACAGCCCACCACTTCATGCAGTAGCTGTTTGTAACAAATCCAATACATCTGAAAGTAACATGGTAGCTTTAAAGAACTAATACAGCAAGCTAAACAATAAGGTTATATTTGAAAGGAATTGTCACACTGTAACCCATCTGATCAGTCACGTTGCAAAATTTCAATTGCAGTCACTTTCAGCAAAACATACACTGAAACTAACTGGGTTCTGGTTTATTTGTTGCTGGTTTTACCCAGGGAAGTTACCCAGGATCTCACTAAAATCAGCAAGTCAGATTAAGTCTAGTAATGGGCTAGATTCAGCCTGCAGGCTGGAGGTTCCCCATGCCTGCCTTAAATGAACTCTCAGCCAGGTTTCACTGCTAACATTATCTGAAAGATTTGAAGGACTGGGAGATGATCTGACTGTCCATGTCATTAAAGTAGAAGGTGGTGTAATTATTTCAAGAGTTAAGACTTCTGAAATAAGAGGATTGTACACCTTTGTGTCAAATCGGACGTTGTCACTAACTGTGGGACAAATGTTTCCGAGAGAGATGAGAGCTGAAGGGAGTATCTATTAAGTCCTTCAGATTTTTCTGATGCAGATATAATCCACTATAAATCTATATAGTGCTTTTAAACGAAAGGAATAATTTTGGCCTCTTTTGAATAACTTTTTTTTTTATTTTTCCTGATTAGTTGGTTGATCGTGTTTTTGATGAAAGTTTGAACTTTAGAAAAATCCCTCCAGTGCCATGTATAAAACCATCAGCTGGAAATGGCAGAAGCAGCGATTCCAGATCGCAAATTTTTGAAGTTGCTGATCAGGCTACAAAGAGGAAGACGTGGAGTAGGGATGAAGTAAGAATTGCATTTTAATGAAGAAACATGGTCTTTACATCATGGAGAGGTAGAAACAGAAATGGGCTGCTCAGCTGTGTGAGCGCTTTTTTCCTATTGTTTTTTTCCCCACAACTGGGCTATACCTTAACTTCCTTAAAACTCACTCTTTCTCAATATCTCATCATAGTCCTTCATTAAAAATCAGTGATCTCCATCTTAAGGTTTCAATTGACATAACATCTACAGTCATTTGGTAGACAGAATTCTGGATTTTTCTCTATGCTTCATACAAGATGAAAATGTCTCCTGATCCCTTCAAATAGACAAAAAGTAATTGCTGCGTTCCATGTGTACTCCTTTTCACCCTTTCCCCTCACCTGAGATGTGGTGACCCTCAAGTTAAATTATCACCTGTTATCTCTCTCCAAAGGGAAAACAACCCTATGGTCCTCTGGGACTACAGCAACTTTACCTTTTTTACCTCTTGTATCCTGTCTTAGCTCCAATCAGGCTGAAACCTTTAATAATCCTGTGTCACTACCAGAGTTGATCACTAACCTGTTCTAGCTGAGCCTCCACCCTCTGTTAATTTAAACCCATCCACTCTTTTAACCACCCAAACCCTATCCAACAGTTGGTCCTGCTCACCATTGCCCTCATTTTATGCCAAATTACGTGTGTTCCTGATTTCCCCCAGCTCCTCTGTTTTAAAATTCTTCTTGTATTTAAATTTTTTCATAACCTTGGCCCTTTATAACCTGTAACTTTGCAATTCCTCTGACTAGCCTTTTTTCCCACCATTGGCAGCTATACCTTCAGGTAACGAAACAGCGCATTCTGACACTTGTTTCCATCTCTCTCCTTTTGAAGCCCACTTAAAACATACAGATTGTTCAAGTTATTGGTCATTACATCTCATTTCCTCCTGTGACTTGGCATTCATTTTTGGCTAAATCTCATTTTAGTGCTTTGCCAAGTACCTTTGGCACTCTAGAGGTGCTATATATTGGCAAATTAACATTTTACAGTCCAAATTATTTGTTCTAGATTTTAAGATTGTAAGATAGCTAAACTATTTGCATTCACTGTCTTAAAGTCTAGCAGAAACTTCTGGAATTTGCATGTGCACACATAAACATGGAAATCTAGAAGTAGCTGTCAGTGATCCTACACTTGCCAATAGTGTGCACTTTTGAACTCTTCTGCAGACTGCATCCGTTAAGAATCATTGAATTGATTAAAAATTTGATTATTAAGCTATTAATCACACTGCAAAAAGTGATTAAATTTGCATATTATTTCAAAGTATTTAAAAGTTTTGATATTTTTAATTTTACCTTCCTTCATTTTCCTAGCAAGGAGTAATCAATGTTTTTAACATTGATTTGTTGTCTGTGGAAATTCTTCAATCTAACTGGTTGCTTATAATACTTGATGACATAACTGTTACACAGTCACTAGAGATCCCTTTTGACTTGTATCATACTCAAGTTTAACAGCATCAGAAATTGCTAGAAAAACTTTCATCAAAACTGATGAAGGGTCACTGAACCGAAACGTTGACTCTGCTTTCTCTCCACATATGCTACCAGACCTGAGTTTTTCGAGCAATTTCTGATTTTTCTTACTGGTTTCCAGCATCTGCAGTACTTTTTTTTTCCAAGTTAACATCATGATAGGTGATATCCTTCCCATTATGTGCTAAGTTGTTTTGAGTAGCTATCTCTAAGATCGGTGACAAGCACCATCCTTTTGCTGCCGCATGTGTCTTTGAGTACTGACAGAGCTAATGAGATATTTTTGGATAAAAATATCATGTTTGGGCTAATGTAATAAAGTAGTTGAGCTCCAGTTATGTTTTTAATTTTGGCTTTCTATGATTTTATAACTAAATTCTCTCTTGATATGTTTTATATATTAGGCGGTTTTAGATAGTTTGATGCTGACCTCTGTATCCCAGCTGTCTCAAAAAATAAGGCATGCAATGGAGAAAACCGCTCTGAAGATCAGGTAATCTAAAAGCTTTACTTTTTTTTTGTTAATGGGAGGAGAAAGTGAAGAGAAACATAGCTGACTAATTTAACTTTTAAACTTGTACATTGTGCATTGATTAGAATTGGTACTAACTTCACATTGACACAAACTGCATAAGTGTTTGTGTCAAATATGGAATGGCCAGGTTTCATCTAGGCAAGTGATATCAGGCAATCTTAGAGGAATTTTTGCACCACTTTTAATTAGATCTATAAGCAAACTTAAAACAAAAATTGGGGTTTGGTAGGGACCTCTAGTATTTTGTAGCAAGGATTACCAGCAGTTGTTTTTTAAGGCTGCTGAACCTAAAGGAATTGGGAAGAACTCTGCAAAGGGTGTTTCCCAGGTTTCCTCCTTTTTAATTGGAGATCCAGCTGAAGGTTTTGGCGTAAGGTGAGCTGTCACAATGGTGATTGGAAGAAGAAAGCTTCTTTAATAAAGCATGCAATGGGAAGCAACAGTTTGGAGACCATGTGCCATGAACATCTAGACAGAACCTTTAGGTACCAAATGACACTCCAGCTTGCACAGTATTCTTTTGCATTGCAAACCTCAGGTTAGCACACTTAAAGTATTGCTTATTCCTTCCCTGAATGCCATCTGAGCAACTGACACTCTCTCTCACTTGCCCTCAGCCTGATTATCCTCTTGTGACCTTGCCTCAGTCACCCTCCCCAAATGATTACCTTCAGTTTGTTTGCAAGCTATTCATGCCATTCTAACCTCCCTGAATTCTCTCCCCTCAATTGAGAGTGCACAGTTTGAGGAAAAGGCACACGCTTGGGGGAGATTTGAGACTTAGGCTTCCAGGGACGGGCAAGCATCTTATTGTATGGCCAATTCTCAGTTAGGATAGCTGTCTAAGACCACGGATCTGCAGATTCCAACTATTGCAAAAGCTGGAGCTGCTTGGGACACTAGAGCTTGCGTGTTTTCTGATCCTCTGTAAACCATTGGTTCAGGGTCACATCTCCTTCTAGCAGCATCTCCTTTAATGTCTCTCTCTCTCCCACTCCTGGAGAGTCATGTGGCTGAATAGAAGGATGCTGCTACTTCTGGTGATGCTCCTGGAGCTTGAGCAGTTGCTGAAGTTGAACATCTGCCCTAGGGTCTAAGAGGTGTTCACTGAAGTTTCATTAGATGTTTCAATGCCTGGCTGAAGTCTGGCAGCAGGGAAGTTGAGCTGTAGTTAGTTGAGGCGGTGGCTAGTCTGGCTTCCAATAAGCAAACAATGACAGAAGGACTACTTTACAACTTAACCTCTTTAACTGGCCATGTATAGAGTTCTCCAGAGTAACTGATCAAAGCCTACCCATAATGTCCCATGGACTGTGCACAGGTTGGACACAGCCTGGTACTGATTCCCTGTCAGGTAAGAGGAAATGTATGCTCAAGTGTCTCTTAATTGCTTGCTTAATAATTTTCATTATCTTCTCACCTCAGCTGCAGTTGTTCTAACTTCCCTCCCTCCCTGTTCCTAGAAAAGCTAAAAGAAGACAGGGGTGTACTGGGCTGCAAGCGTGACAGAATTTTGTAATTTTTAGGTCTTCCCGTCCCTGCCAGCCTGGAAAAATTACCCATATTGTATTTATAAATAGGAACATTCAATTTTTTAAGTTAACCAGGTTGATTCACATATTCTGCAGAGAAGTGAACTTACCACAATTGCATGCTGCAGCTTGCAAGTGATCAGTCTGTCTCCAGTGATTTGATAAACCTTACTGCCAAGTTCATGTAGTGATGAATTAGCAATGACCTGACCATTGGATTATGGCAAGGCTTAGGTAGTCTCAGCCCAATTGTGCCCAAAAAGTCATCCCACTACTGAGCCAAAGATCAATGCTGACAGTTTTGTGATAATTTTCCCTCTGAATCACTGGCAGCCAACATTTCAGACTGCCCCCTCTGTATGAAGTACGTAGCTACCAGAGGTCTCCTATGAATTTTGAGGATGCCATATGTGTCTTTTTGCTATAAGTGTAAGTTGCTTTCAAGGGAAGACTGTATTCAGTTTATTTAGATCATTGATTTGAAGGGCAGCACAGCTCAGAATAGGAGGATTGATTTCCACATCAATTCTAATGATTTTGCACAGTCATAAATCTTCTACTACTTGGAATATGAACCAGTAAGGCAGTTTTGTCAATATGTGTAAAATGCAGGGCGATAAATCTACTGGAACAAAGCAATACTTGCCTCTTTAAAAACTATTATTTTGCAGCCATCTGCAGTTTATTTATGTTTTCCAGGTTATTCTGAGACACACCTCTAACATAAAAAAGATTCAGAATTTTTCTCTACTAATGCTATTTTGCTCAGGTATGCCATATTGTAAGGCCTTCGTTTACCCTGGCACTTTGTCCACCTGGTGGTTTAGCTCTGAACTTAAACCTACAACTTCAGTTCAGTGTAAATTTAGTAAGACTAGAGTGCAGTGTACAGCTTTGCATAACTGGTGAATTGAGCACAGATCACACAATTTATGGTACTTGATTTTTTTGGTGTTTAAGTGTGAGCTGCAGGTGATGCTGTGCCTATTAATTGAAGCTCCAAACCATTTCACAACAATAACTTACATTTTGTAGTGCCTCTTAATGTAGTGAAAACCCAACGATGTCTCTGGAGTTTAGTGATGATTAATTTTAAAGCCTTAGGCTGTACTGATTTTTTTAAAATTGAAGTGTTAATTTTAGATAATCCTAGGCCCTTGTTCTAATATAAATTCTATTTTTCATAATATTCTGATGGTGCAATAGGGCAGATATTCTGAAGATTGGCATCATTGCAAGGTTCATTGTGCACCCCAACAATGTAACTTTCAGCATATAATATCTAATGAAGTCATTAGATATCTGTATTTGTAATTATTAAAAATGAATTTTATAACACTGCAAGTAGTATAGTTATCCAAGGCATCTATTAATTACATGCATTGCAGGAGCAATAATATTCTCTGGTTTAATGGAACATTCAACCTAGCCTTATGTGCAATCGGTTTAGTAATCTACCTTCCTAATATTGGTAGAACTATGAAAGGATCTTGCATCGAGATCTCCAGAGTACCAAGTAGTTATGCTCTTCTATTCGACTGGCTGATGTAGATAAGCAGTTTCATATTCACTCATGTACAGTGTTCCAATAGGGTGTGTTGCATTTGTGAAAATCTATATGTGTGTATGTATGTGTGTATGTGTGTATGTATGTGTATGTGTGTATGTATGTGTATGTGTGTATGTATATATATATATAACTGAAGAATCCAAAAGCCCTTTGCACAATAGATTGTGCCTAATTTCATTTGTATATTTGGAGCTCAAGCTGCACGATGATCTCAAAGTACTTTCGGCACAGTATTCAATATAAAAACATTTTGAGTGGCTCAGTCCATAGCATCTGTGTAATTAAATTAATTAAAATTCTGCAATGATACACATTACACAGACATCGTATCTGAAAATGCATTGCATCCTAGACATATCACATTAACTAACATTTTTTGTCCTGTTGATGGCTTACTTGCACATTTCACTCTCTACAAAATCATTTTTTTTTTTAAAGTTAGCAACCTAACACCACTAAACCATCCAATTAAGTTTGTAAATTAGGCCACCATTTTCCTTTTCTCATAATTATGTATAAATAACTAATTTAATATAATCAGCATATTAAAAAGTGAACAATAAGTACATGGCAAAATTCTCTCATCAAATTGATTAGTTAATGTTTAAAATGTCTATTGGATCTTTTATCTGTTGGAAATATCATAATCCTAATTGAATATGTCCAATCATAATGAAGAAATAAAGAAGGGGGTGACCTTGTTTTTCATCATGTGAAAGTGTTTTAGGATGTGTTCTGCAAAAACCCTTGTTCTAACAAGTCAAGGTAGCAAAACTCACTGACTGGTGAGATGCGAGTGGTGATGAGGAAACAAAAATATTTTGCACAGTTTAAAACATTACATGAAAATTCTGAACTAACCGTTCTGTTTTGAGATGGATTATGTGGTGTTAGGAAAGACTTAGTTAAGATCATAAGTAAATGAAAATGCTAGGGGCAAAAAAAAATTTCTACTCTTTGTACACACAGTTACTGTGGTGACATTTTAAACTTTGTTTGCAGGATTTTGTTCAAAAATGAAGACCGCAATTGGGAAGAAATTGAAAACAAAATGCGGTCTGAGAGTGAAGTTCCTATTCTGAAAACATCAAATAAGGTGGGAAAGGAGCAGCAACAATCTGTACATGATAGTTGCTTCCTTATTATTTTTACACTTTGTAATCTCCTATCTGACATGACTTCATTTTGAAATACTACTGGCTCCTTGTTTGCTGAGTTACACAAATTGTGGACAGGGTTTTTTTGGGTTGTCACCTGTGGAAACATAGATTGAGTGAACATACTTTTATTGTTTATTCTTTATTCTGAAGAAGGGTCTAAGCCCGAAACGTCAGCCTTCCTGCTCCTCTGACGCTGCTTGGCCTGCTGTGCTCATCCAGCTCTACACCTTGCTATCTCAGATTCTCCAGCATCCGCAGTTCCTACTATCTCTGAAACAAATACTTTTATTGTTGGTGAAACAAGTTTAATGCTAGAAATTTGGTGTTGGTATCAGAGATAATAGGAACTGCAGATGCTGGAGAATCTGAGATAACAAGGTGTAGAGCTGGATGAACACAGCAGGCCAAGCAGCATCACAGGAGCAGGAAGGCTGACATTTCGGGCCTAGACCCTTCATCAGAAAAACCTTATTTGGTGTTGGTATGTTTGCTTTTCGGGCATATATAGGACAAAAAGCGCAAAAAAAGCAAAATGTTTGTCAATGGTGCATGTTGTGGCCCATTTGTGCAAATGTTGATCCCACTGCTAAACTGTAAATTAGGATCCTAATGCCTGTTGAAGGTTCACATCAAGAAATTAGTTATTTGTAATGTGGATTAGAGCTCGTGCGTACCTTGCTCTGTATGCTTTCATGGCAGCTTTCCTTTATCCCTCCCCCAAACCTGCCTGAGTGTCACTTCTAGTGAAGCATGCGGCCCTGCTTTGATGTGTTGTTTGTAGGAAGTAGTCGGTAGAGTTGTGTTCAGCTCCAACAGCTTGGTCCAGAATAATAATGAGGCCTGAGATCCAACTTCCAATAATCTTGTGGCCTTTAGATGTGATTGTAAACATAATTCAGGGGCGGCACGGTGGCACAATGGTTAGCACTGCTGCCTGACAGCGCCAGGGACCCAGGTTCGATTTCAGCCTCGGGCGACTGTGTGGAATTTGCACATTCTCCCTGTGTCTGCATGCGTTTACTCCGGATGCTCTGGTTTCCTCCCACAGTGCAAAGATGTGCAGGTTAGGTGGGTTGGCCATGCGAACTTGCCTGTAGTGTTCAGGGATGTGTAGATTAGGTGGGTTATAGGGGGATGGGTCTGGGTGGGATGCTCTGCAACTCGGTTTGGACTTGTTGGGCCGAAGGGCCTATTTCCACACGGTAGGGATTCTATGATTCTAATAATTTCTACCCATTGTTTGCTGCTTTGCAAAAGACAGAACTGTTCTTTTTGCATTCTTCAACTTGATATTGGTTGCTTCTTTATATAGTTGCAGCTTAATTTTGAGTTCAGTTAAAAGTACATCTAAAAAGTGCATTCTGTACTGATTTGCTTTCTACTGAAAACCAATATGTTTACAATATAACTTTGAGTCACCACTGAAAGATCATGGCTTTGACTGCTATGGCTACCTGTTAACTTAGCTTCTTAACCTTGGTCAGATGAATTTGACAGCTGCAGCACAGGTTAGATCATTTGCAGTGTGGAGAAAAGAATGTTTTAGTTGCATTCCATTTATTTCTAAGAATATGCATGAGTTTATTTTAAATTCTTACTATTCCATATGATCCATATGTTCTCTTTATTAATATGATCCTATCAAATACTAGAGTATATTTCCTATGTAATTGATGTTTTGATTTCAGCCAAGAAGATGCATTTGTACAGTAAAGTATAATTACGTGTTTCAAGACTTTAAAAGCAAATAATTGTTGAGAAACAAATAAAATCACAGACAAGGACCGCAACTTCCCCCCCACAGTGGTTGAGAACGCCCTCGACCGTGTCTCCCGCATTTCCCGGAACACATCCCTCACGCCCCGTCCCTGCAACAATAACCAAAAAAGAATCCCCCTCGTCCTCACATACCACCCCACCAACCTCCGGATCCAACGCATCATCCTCCGACACTTCCGCCATCTGCAATCAGACCTCACCACCAAAGACATTTTTCCCTCCCCACCCTTATCTGCCTTCCGGAGGGACTATTCCCTCCGCGACTCCCTTGTCCGCTCCACACTCCCCTCCAGCCCCACCACACCCGGCACTTTTCCTTGTAACCGCAGGAAGTGCTACACCTGCCCCCACACCAACTCCCTCACCCCAATCCCAGGCCCCAAGAAGACTTTCCACATCAGGCAGATGTTCACCTGCACATCTGCCAATGTGGTATACTGCATCCGCTGTACCCGTTGTGGCTTCCTCTACATCGGGGAAACCAAGCGGAGGCTTGGGGACCGCTTTGCAGAACACCTGCGCTCAGTTCGCAACAAACAACTGCACCTCCCAGTCGCGAACCGTTTCAACTTCCCCTCCCGTTCCTCAGATGACATGTCCATCCTTGGCCTCCTGCAATGCCACAGTGATGCCACCCGAAGGCTGCAGGAACAGCAAATCATATTCAGCCTGGGAACCCTGCAGCCCAATGGCATCAATGTGGATTTCACAAGCTTCAAAATCTCCCCTCCCCCAACCGCATCCCAAAACCAGTCCAGCTCATCTCCACCTCCCTAACCTGTTTTTCCTCTCACCCCAAGCCACACCCCTATCTCCTATCTACTAACATCATCCCGCCCCCTTGACCTGTCCGTCCTCCCTGGACTGACCTATCTCCTCCCTACCCCCCTACCTACACTCACCCTTACTGGCTCCATCCCCGCCTCTTCGACTTGTCTGCCTCCTCTCCACCTATCCTCTCCTCTATCCATCCTCTATCCGCCTCCCCCTCTCTCCCTATTTATTTCAGAACCCTCTTCCCCTCCCCCATTTCTGATGAAGGGTTTAGGCCCGAAACGTCAAGTTTTCCTGCTCCTATGATGCTGCTTGACCTGCTGTGTTCATCCAGCCCCATGCTTGTTATCTCAAATAAAATCACAGCGTTGTTTGTAAGTTTATTTGGTTCTGGTTCTCTGCTTTTCTTTTTCATTCTCACTCTCCCACTGTCATCTGTTTTTATTTCATTCTTTTCACCTCCTCTCTCTCTTGCGCATCTCTCTGTCAATCTCATAGTTCATCCTCCCTTTCACTACCATAATACCCCACCCCAGCCCAACCAAAGAGTCATGCACTTCTCTTTTTCTCTCTCCTTCACAGTTGTGTCTTGGTGTACTGATGGATAATCATAGATTGGAATAAACAAGCTGGGAGAATAGCAAGTTTGAAGTGAGAGAATAGGAGCAGAAGTAGACAATTCAGCCTGCTTCATTATTCAATACAGTCATGCCCGATCTTCCACCTTAATGCCTTTTTTGTATGCTATCCTTATATCATTGGTATTTAGAAATCTTCTAATCTTTACTTTGGAAAGCCTCCACAGCCTCCTCCGGCAGAGAATTCCAAAGATGCATGACTGTGTGCAAAACAAAAAAAAATTCGCCACATCTGAGTGAATTCCCCATCTTTTGAAATTGTCCCTTTGCTCCAGACTCCCCAAGCAGGAGAAACATCTTTCCTCCATCTGTCTGTCCCTTTCATATTTTGGTAGATTTCAATAAGATTACCCCTCATTCTTCAAAACTGTAGACAATACAAGCCTAATCTTTCTTCACAGGACAGTCTGGTGAACCTTTGTTGCACTCCGTCTGCGGCCATAATATCTTGCTTTCTTCGGGTAACACAGCAAGTGGCTCCGTACAATTGAAGCAAGATTTGTTACTCTTGCTCTTGAATCCTCTTGTAATAAAAGCTGGCATACTATTCGCCTTTCTAAGTACTTGCTGCATGTTGGCCTACAGAGACTTATTGACAAGGATGCCCAGGTCCCTTTGTATGTCTACGTTTTCTAACTTCTTGCTTTTTAGGAAATACTCTACACACCTGTTCTTCCTACCAAAGTAGACAATCTCGCATATTTCTGCATTGTGGTACAATTATCATGTTCTTGCTCACTTTGAATCTATCCAGTTTCTCTTGAATCTGCCTTATATCATCTTCAGACCACCCATTCCCACCTCGCTTTGTATTACCCTTGCACTTTGAAATATTATATTTGCCCTCACCTCCAAATCACAGGTATTTATTATGAACAGCTAGAGACCAAGCAACAATCCTTGCAGTATCCTGCCAATGCAGGAATGACCTGTTTATTCCCACTCTGTCTGCCTGTTAGCCAATCTTTAATCCATGTCAGTATGTTGCTACCTATCACATCCCAGAAAGAAGAAACAATAACACTTGTGAATGACACGTTTTGGTCCAACTTGACCTGCATACTTTGAACTGAAGTTCTAGTATGACTAAAACATTTCCTTCCAAATATTACTACTTTTTCCCTCCAAAATGAGCGTTAATTTTGCTAAGCAACTTTTCTGTAGCAGGCTTTACTCAAAAGCCTTCTGAAAGTCCATGTATTCTATGTCCATCAACTAACCTTTATCAATACTGGTAAGTTGTACTGTTTATGTAATATGAATAAATACTATTCATACTGCTGTGCTTAATGCATATATGCCCTGTTCAACGCAAATGTGTTTGGATGAAGTCATACAGCAGATGGGTTAATGAAGGCAGTTGAACAATGATTCTGTCTAATTAAAGAGTTCATAACTTTGTAGAAATGTACAATACAGAATGAAAGATGCAACTCATCATGTCTGTGACAGCTCTTCTAAAAGATCTATTCATTTGCCCACGTCCACCCCATTGCCCTTTGAGTATTTTCTTTTAAAAGTTACTATTTATTTCCACTGCATCTTAGTTCAGAGAATTCCAGATCCCATCAACTTGTTGCAGTTAAAAAGACACACCAAATGCAAGAGAAGAATTTTTTTTCTGTAAAAGTAGAATGCAGATGTGAAAAGAATGCAAATATTTCAAACCAAACTGTTCTCGCGGGAAAAAAATACATGGTTTGTAAAAGTTTTTCGTCTTGCACTCATCAGAACAACTCTCAAGAAATAACAAGATAGAGGAAATGCCTCCAGTGCCTGTATATCTACCCTTAGATAAGAACACCAAAGCTATTCACAGTAGTTTAGGTGTGGTCTGACTTATGCCTTGTATAGTTTTAGTAAGAGCTCCCATTTTTATAATTCATTCCCTTTGAAATAAAGTCCAAGAATCCACTTGCATTTTCTCTATTAGCTGCTGAATTGGATGCTGGCTTTATGATTTATGCATCAGGCCCCCTAAAGCCTACATTATGTTCCATCTGCTAAGTTTTTGCCTACTGACTGAATCTGCCCATATCCCTCTGTTGACTCATTGTGTTATCTTCCCATCCTACCTATTTTTGTATCATCTGTAAGCATAGTGATAATACATTCACTTTCCTCATCCTAGTCATTAATGTATATTGTAATTAGTTCTGGCCTCAGCACCGACGCCTGTGGCACTCTACTAGTTACAGATTACCATTCTAAAAATACCCCTTATCCCAACTCTTTCCTCTGGTTATCCAGGCAAATATGCTATCCCCAACAAGTATTTGCATAGGAGCGAACGTGATGGGTGTGATGATCTTTTCTTCCCATTTTTGTATAACAATATTGCATTTCAGTATGCCTCATATTCCTGAGGTAAGGTCCAGTTGAATCTTAATTTGCACTGTAGATGTATGTATAAGTGTAAAATCTTGACTATTGGAAGTTGAAAAATCTGAATGTTCACACACATGCTCCACATGTCTTGAGGATTTGCAGCATTTATTTCATAGTTTAGAAATCCTGCACAAAGCAACAGTTCTAGACAAAAATTATAATCCAGAATAAGGTAAAGTTGCTATAGACTTACAGACCATAGACCATTAGAGAGATGACTGGAGGTAGTTTAACCTAAGGGTCACCTTGCCTCGGGCAAGGGCAGAGATTGAAAAGGAAAGTCATTCTTTGTGACCTCTGGTGCAGGAATTGAACCCACACTGTTGGTGCCACCCTGCATCGAAAACCAGCCATCCAGCCACCTGATCTAACTGACTGTCTAATCCAGAATTTGTAGCTGAAGTTATTTTCATAAATCATATCAAATAATCACTGTTGTTGTACTCCCGGCCAGTGAGCTGGCTGCGTTGTCAGATTGAAGCCCCTTAACATCAGTAAACGTGAAACAACAATCGACACAAAACATGGTAAATTATGCTATTTAATGGAGGTCATTTTAAGTTTAACTTTTAAACATTAAAGCAGCAAAATTGAACTACAGACACACTTTTTAACAAGCAGTAACTCCAGTGCAACTGCAAAAAAGGATTTTCTTCTTTAATGCCAGTTGTGCCAGTCATAATTCTTTACAAATTTGTATTCCCATTGTTATGAGATTTAAGGAAGATGATTAATAATACAGCATTTTTAGACAAGATACATTGAACATTTTGAGCAGGAATTATAAAGAATGCTGATGATGTTTGGAATTAGTTTTAAACTATGGTCTGTGGTAATGATTCAGTTGTCAGAATGAACCAGATCGATTGAGTACTTGCTAAGAGACAATGTAGTACGAAAATTAAATATTGTTAGACTGATTGAGACTTATTTGTTAGTCTCGAATGATTGCAATCACAAATCGAATTTCCTGAGTTTTAAACTGGCCATTAAATACGTTAAAGATTTTTTTAAAAAATCAGGATAGAATTCAGGATAGAATGTTCAGGATAGAATTGCACTTTGATCTGTTGCGTGCTGTTCCACTGCGCAGTTTGTTTTTTTGCATAATTTTAGAATGTGTAACTCGGAACAAAATTTTGTCAGTAATTTGTATTCAGAATTATGAAGTAGCCAATAAAACTTTTTTACATTCTACTCCACTTTGAACATAACTAACAGGCTGTCTCCATTCCCTATTCTAATCAAGGAACAGCTACTATTCGATTTGTAACAGTGCAAAATCACGATAAGACATTGTATTTGGCTTCGTGATTCCTGATTTCATATGTTTGGAATTTCAGTTAGAATTTAAAGGTGCCATTCACAGAAAAAGAACAGTGTGACCTTTCATAACCTCAAATATCCTGCAGTTCTTCACACCCAGTTAGTTTCTTTAGAAGTGTAATCACTAGTAATGTAGGAAATGCAACCAGCAAAATATGAGAGATAAAAGGTACTGCAGATGCTGGAGAATCCGAGATAACAATCACGGGGCTGGATGAACACAGCAGGTCAAGCAGCATCATAGGAGCAGGAAAACTTGACGTTTCGGGCCTAAACCCTTCATCAGAAATGGGGGAGGGGAAGAGGGTTCTGAAATAAATAGGGAGAGGGGGGGAGGCGGATAGAGGATGGATAGAGGAGAGGATAGGTGGAGAGGAGGCAGACAAGTCGAAGAGGCGGGGATGGAGCCAGTCTCTCCTCAAGCCACACCCCCATCTCCTATCTACTAACATCATCCCGCCCCCTTGACCTGTCCGTCCTCCCTGGACTGACCTATCTCCTCCCCACCCCTCTACCTACACTCACCTTTACTGGCTCCATCCCCGCCTCTTCGACTTGTCTGCCTCCTCTCCACCTATCCTCTTCTCTATCCATCCTCTATCCACCTCCCCCTCTGTCCCTATTTATTTCAGGACCCTCTTTCCCCTCCCCCATTTCTGATGAGGGGTTTAGGCCCGAAACGTCAAGTTTTCCTGCTCCTATGATGCTGCTTGACCTGCTGTGTTCATCCAGCCCCGTGATTGTTATCTCAGCAATATATATGATTGGCTTAATCATCTATTTTATGTACTGGTTGATGTGTAAACAGCCAGGAAGTCAGGGGAAATCAAAAACAAACACAGAAACTGCTGGAGAAACTTTGCATGTCTGACCTAATCTGTGGAGTGAATACTGAGTAAATGTTTCACGTCTAGTGACCCTTCTTCAGAACTGGAAGCAGATAAACGGTATTTATCTATAAGATTTTGGAGTAGATTTGTAACTCGGGTTGTGGGTGTTGAGGTTGGTTGGCTCACTGAGCTGGTTTCTTGTTTCGCAGACATTTCGTTACCATGTTTAGTAACATCCTCAGTGCAGCCTCCGATGAAGCATCGGTGTGTTTTCCTGCCTGGTTTTTAAACTCTAGTCCATTGAGATGGATTACCTCACTTCTGGTTTTCCTTCGTAGTGGAATGTATATGGGGTCAAGCTCTGTGTTTGTTAATAGCATGCTTCGTGGAGTGCCAGGCTTCTAGGAATTCTCGTGCCTGTCTCTGTCCTAGCTTGTCCCAGAATTTTGGTGTTGTCCCAGTCAAAATGGTGGTTCTCCTTGTCCATGTGGATTGAGGTGAGTGGGTATTGGTCGTGTCTGTGTAGCCGGTTGGTGTTCATGTACTCTTGTTAGTTTCCTTCCTGCTTGTCCGATGTAGTGTTTCTCGCAGTCTCTGCAGGGGATCTTGTAGTTGACTTTGGTCCTGCCCATGGCGGGGAATGGGTCTTTAGTTCGGGTGAGCAGTTGTCGTAGGGTTGACGTGGGCTTGTGTTCCACTCTGATGCCCAGCAGTTGTAGGAGTCTTGTGAGTTCAGACGTGTTCCTGATGTAGGGTAGTGTGATGAGTGTATCGGGGCGTGTAGTGTCTTCCTGATGTTGTTCGTGTAGGCATCTTCTGACCCAGTTTTTTGGATATCCATTATCCTTGAAAACCTCGAAGAGGTATTCTTCTTCCTCTTGGCATAGTTCTGTGTTGCTGCATTGTGTTATTACCCTTTTAAATAGTGTTCGCACGCAGCTTCGTTTGTGTGTGCTGGGATGGTTACTATTGAAATTCAATACCTGGTCTGTGTGTGGGGCTTTTCGGTGTACTTTCATTTGCAGTTACCCATTTGTCTTGCGCTCTACCATGACGTCCACGTACAGGAGCTGGTTGTACTTCTCTCTGGTGGTATTTATGCTGGTAATAGGGAGTGGGAGTGATAAAGAGTGAGTGGATGGGTTAAGACAGAGCCAAGAGAGAAGTAAAAAGGTAGGCAGATGAAGGGATTGTTGATGGTAAGCCAGGGAAAAAAAGAGATGCTTGCTCTAACTTAACTCTGTATATCTTTCACAAACATCTATAGACAGATGCTGCCAGGCTTGCTGAGTTTCTCCTATAATTTTGGTTTTTGTTTCAGATCTCCACAGTTCTGTGTTCTATTAAATCGGGCGTCTTCTGCTTTCCTCTGAAGAGTTGGGTGGGATACTTCATATCCCCCTCAGACGCTAGGTCCTCAATTTTGCATCCGATCAAAAAGACTGCACCAGTAACAGTGCAGCACTCCATAGAAACATAAACACAGATGATGTGTGCAAGTCTCCTGTGTAGGGTTTGAATCTACAACTTTGTGATTCCGTGACAAATATAAGCTAAAGCTGAAAGTGAATTGCTTGCAACATATGTTCTTGGTAGAATTATATACTGAGAATCTATCTTAATGTAAACTGTACAATAACATAGAATATGCTTTACTATTGTGTACGGCAGTACAGAAGTACAGCAAAACTTTTTTGCAATGACTGCCATTAATGGAGCCAGTTTAGGTACAAGTACCTCGATACAAATCTTAGATGCAAAAGAGAAATAAAAGGCAAAGTAGTAGCATTAATTAGTGTCTAAAAAATAAGAATTAAAAAAATAAGAATAAAAAAAAATTAGAAATATGATAGTTATAACATAGTTTAAAAAACTGCCATTACAGTGCGGTAAAGAATTTCAAATAGCAGCAGTTCAGCACTTGGTCTGACTGCCCACACCAGGCCCCAGCCCAACAACTGTCCTACTTTGCTCCAAGCCTCCCGTCCTCTCCGTACCAGCACTCAGCTGCACGAGGATAAGTTGCACTGCCCTGGGACTCGCTCCCCCTCGCGCTGCCCTTCGACTCAAGTTTGGTTTAATAGCTCATTGTTTGGATGCAGGAATTTTATAAAATGGTACTGGTGGTTTAAATATTAAATTTATCATCTGAAAGACAAAGTGTATAATTTTGGGATCCCATGAAAAACAATCTGTTTGAAAATTCTTTGCCCTTCCAAAAGTATTTGTAGATTGATTTATGATTATCTGATTAGTAAAGACTTATCTAGGAATTTTGATTGGTGATACTTACAGTGGATATGAAGCTTAATTAAAACTGTAATTTGTTTAATTTTATATATACATTTATAAACATAGAACGATCATCGGTAGTGATAATTGATAATACATCTATCAAACCACGCCTGCATGAGATTTGTTACTCGAAGACTTTAAATCTTTTAATACACTTGATGTATGGACATAGTCTGGATTCAAATGAAATTTTAGGTGCAGTCTGTTCCACTAGCAAGGATAAATGATGAAAACTGGAACACTTTTTTTGAAAATTTTTTTTTGTTTCCAGTGAGTTAAAGGTTGTGGAAATTACGCAGTTGATGGTTAACTGTAGATAAGAGGCCTGAATGGATGTTAATGAACCACATGGCAAAACTTTTCCTTTTGCCCCGAGGACTCTGAATTTCTGTTACACTTCGGTTTACTAATGCCCTTTAGGGAAGGAAACTGCCATCTTTACCTGGTCTGGCCTACATGTGACTCCAGACCCACAGCAATGTGGTTGACTCTCAAATGCCTTCTGGGCAATTAGGGATGGGCAATAAATGCCGCCTCGCAGCGACGCCCTCATCCCATGAATGAATAAAGAAGAAAAAAACTTGATGTGTGGATGTAGTCCGGACTTGAGTGAACTGTTTCTGCCATAAAGCTGGATATTTACCTTTTCCCCAGCCTTTAGTAGACCACTTCACTTTGTTCTTTCCATAACCTGCATTGTAGAGAGCTCTGGATTTTAAGCTGAATGTTGTCTACTCGTTGACAGACAAATCGATTAGACTCTGTGCACCGTAACACAGTTGGGTTTCCGCCGGGTGCTCTGGTTTCCTCCCACAGTCCAAAGATGTGCAAGTTAGGTGGATTGGCCACGTGAAATTACCAGTGTCCAGGGGTGTGTAGGTTAGGTGTGTTTACATAGGAAGTGCAGTGTTACATGGATAGGGTAGGGTGATGGGTCTGGGTGGGATGTTGTTCGGAGGGTTGGTGTGGACTAGTTGGGTCAAATGGCCTGTTTCCACGCTGGGGGTTCTGTATTTTAAAAAAGACCTTCATCCCATTCAGTTTGCTCCACTCTTTGATGCACTCAGGGTTAATATGATAACCTTCAATTTATTTTTTCTATAACTTTCCTTCATTTGCCCCATAACTCTTGACTCCCTTAACTAAAAATCTTGTCTATCTTAGACTTGAATACTTAAAAACCCAGCTTTCACAACCCTTTTGTGCTAAGGCACTCTGCGGACCTGTTTATAGGTGAGTGAGATGCCAAGGGCAAAGTGTCGGGATTTAAACGGGGGGTGGTTTTCCTTTCTTGTGGATGATTTGATATGTTTGTTTATTCAGTTGTATCCCAGTGACTTCGAATGTATGTTTGATTGATGGTGTGTTCGGGTCTGTATAGATTGCCTTTAAATCTGCTTTAGAAGGTGCGCCACCATTTGCTTGTTAAATAGTTCATAGAAACGCTAAAACAAAAATAATGCAGATGCTGTAAATCTGAATTAATCTGGTAGTAGCAGCGGGGAGAGTTGATTTCTCAGCGGGGGGGGGAAGGGTGTGTAGGGCATGGTCTGAGGTTTTCAGTTCTTTCAGACCTTTCATCAAAATGTTGTTCCTTGCTGGTGCAGATGCTTCCAGACCTGCTGAGTATTTCCAACATTTTCAGTTTTAACATAGAAATGCTTCACTGATTTGAGAGGACACGTTGGTACTGGTGCTTACTGAATCGAAGAGATCTTGAGTTAGACAGGAGATTGCAAGACTTTAGAATTTAAATGTTAAATTTCAACAGATTGATGATACTTGTCAAAGAGCAGTAAAAAGACTATTATTATGAATTATTGTCTTGATAAGATCTTTGCAGCAGTGTGAAATATTGCTGGCATACTCTGTCTCCAAAGAAGTACTATTTAAAAAAAATGGTTGGATTCAATTGATTACATAATGTTCAGAAAATGTTTTATTTTCTTTATTTTTGGGATTAAAAATTTATTAATACAAGCAATTCATAAAGTTGAAACTGCAATTGCTCATCAGTTTTCCCCCATCTCCCAAAAATGGGAATGTGGCATCTCCTCAAATTTCAACATACAATAATCTTGCCCCATTTTATAACCATATTGAGGTTGAGGGATGTTTCTGGAGTAAACCTGAAAGGTCTTAGTGTAATTCTTTTTTTCCCTCAAAAGTGGACATGGTATCAGATTTAGTGTGCGTACAGGGCATAGAGCTGGTTTGATCAGTCAGGCTAAACATACTTTGGTAAGCTATTTTATATTTTATTCCCATTCCCCTCTCCTATTAATCTCCAGTCCAAGCTGCATTAATTTTAGAAAAGATGAAGCCTCTGCTATTCTTCTATCACCTGCCAGAAATGGCAAGAATGGAAAATTACTATTCCTATACAATTTTATTTAAAATAAAATTGTATATCAAGGTCTTGAGGTAAGCTGAAGATCAGTGTATCATATTTCTTGCAGTGTATCATATTTCTTGCAGTGTATCATATTTCTTGCAGTGTATCATATTTCTTGCAGTGTATCATATTTCTTGCAGTGTATCATATTTCTTGCAGTGTATCATATTTCTTGCAGTGTATCATATTTCTTAAGATGTATGTAATTTAGCCTATTGGTCATGTCTAGTCAGCACCTAAGTTTAACTACTGCTAAATTTAACTTTTAAATATATTAAGCACCACATGAATAATTATTTTGTTGTTAGGTATTGCGCATTCTGTAGAAGTACAGTTGGCAGTTATGTATTTTAATGTAAATACTGTGGCTACAGGATCATCAGACGTTGGAAATTTGCCTTCTCGTGCCTTGAGGCTGTGTACCATTTTCGAGGCACAAAGTCAGGAATATGATGGAACACTGTCCTTTGACCTAGATGAGTGCAGTTCCACCAGCACAGTCAGCTCATCACCATCCAGGACGAAGTAGCCCACTTGATTGACACCTCATCCACTAACTTAAACGTTGTCTGCAGAGGTTGAGCTGGGAGAAGCAATGGGGTTGGAGACTGAGACGTTTTGGGCACAGGGTACCCACTAACTGATTTACCCATCTTCCCAATCTTACCACCTTTTCTGAAAAGCAGTTTTAAAAATGTCTTTGCACTCTCATCCACTAGCTGGCTTCTTCTAGCAGTGGAGGAAGACAGACTTGAGACCCTTCTTTAGCATTTTAAAGATCTCTGCAGTCCTAAAGACAGGCAGTTTGGTGGGAACCTTACCCAACCTTGTACTGTGGAGAATGAGCAGAAGTTGGCCACCTGACATTTTACATGCCCCATCCACTAACCCTCACTGAAAACAAACAAGACAGGGGTCTATAAAGCACGTATTTGTTTCTGCAGTTTCATGAATTATGCTTTTTTTTAAAAGGAGATTTCATCAATTCTGCACGAGTTGAAAAAAGTAGAGAAGCAGCTACAAGGTAAGTGGTATCACAATTTTTCAACCTTCTTCATCTGGTATATCATTAGCATTCTGCAAAGTATTAGTCATATTTTAGAATATATTTTACTGAGACGAATGAATTTGTGTATCTGTTCCAATAATAATGTGATAAAACTGGAATTGGGTTTTCCAAAATAAATGCTTTCTAGGAGTGAGAATGAACACTGATTTTACATGAAGCACAAACTGAGACAAGTGTGAAGAAAAATCTGATAAATCAAGCATTGTTAATTGTGATTAATTGAAATCAGTTATTTAACAATTACTGTGTTTTTACTTTTCAGCCATTAGTGTGATTATTGATCCAGATGGTGCTTTGGATTCAGCATGTGGCCTGAAATTATCAAGTCCCAGTTTGCTAGGACAAACTAAGCACAAGACTAGTTCAGATCGAAGTCCTCCAATCACAACCTCTAATGCTGACTACCACAACCATTTCAGCCAATATGAACACAATGGGGAGGACAGAGAGAATTCTGTGCATGAGTGACACTACTTTTTTATTGTCTCTTCAAAGTGGCAGAGCATTTATCAACAGGCACAACATTTTTGATCTGGCCTATGTTATTGAGAACAGTTCTGCTTGCCTCTCTAGCCTTGAGGTGTTTTCCTGCTTTCTGTGGTGCTTTCCTCACCACATAACTTTTGCTATGGCTGTAAGCTTTGCATCCATCCAATAATGAAACATTAGGGGGACAGAAGTCACATTGTCAGATGTGTCCAGTGAAATGTGAACACATCGATGGCTCTGCTGGCCTTCAGGAGTCATCTTCAAAACAAAATGGAGAAGCAAATTGGCATTATTATCAAAACTGGAATAGAAATGTGTTTAAGCACGGTGTAAAATGGACTAATATATAGGCAACACAAGCTTAGAATATCAAAAACATCAGTGCCAAACTGCTCAGAATATTGGTCAGTTGAACAACGTTCTGTTGAATCAAAGAACTGCTGTTTGTTATTTATGTGTTTAGTATGTAAACCACAGACTCCACATAGGATATTGCTCAACTGTACAAAGTAGAAAACATGTTCAGCAATTATTGTAACTTTGGATAAGAATCTCTGCTTTATGCTGTGATCAGAAGTTGGTTAATGATTTGTAATGCTGAAAAGTCCTGTTGATTGCAACATTTTTAGTATTATACAATATTGCACTATTAACAACATGCGAGTTAAAGGATGGGAACATTACGTTGGCAACTGAGTCTTGTTTAACATTCTCTTTATCCATCAAGTTAAACAAAATCATTAAACAAGCAAAAATTAACGTGTTGTTTTGGGGATTGCACACATGATTTGCCATTTCTTAAGAGGAATAATTGAGATGCTTGTTTTTGTACAATGAGCTGATCAATATGTCAGAGGACCAATTTCAAATCAGTAGCCCATAAGTGATTCACTCCAACAAAATCGTAGTAACCCAACTTTGTATAGAACTAGTGCATAATAAGTATTAAAAACAAACTTGATGGATTAAGGAGGCACAGTGAGGCAGCACACACTTTCACCTCCCTGGTATAGTTTTGCACCTAATTTAAGCTGATGCAAGAAAGTCTCTTGTGAACTTGCCTCATTGACGTAAAATGTGTTCAGGGCATTCTTTCTCAGTTTTTGTTTGGAATTGAGTCAAGATGGTAAAGTTGCTCATAACAGGCAGCCCAGTCAAGCATGGGTGAGGAAACAAAGTTAAACTGAGATTCTAATTATGCTGCCAAATGATGTACTTTATAGATAGGTTTACTGCATACCTGGTTGCTTTGGATACTGACTTGGTGACAAAAGTACCCCATTCTCATCAGAATGTCCTTTACTTTAAATGTTACTATTTAAACTGGAAATAGGAAAAAAATCCTTCCTAACCACATGCATAATGCAACTTTCATCCAAAAGCCAGAAGGACATCTCTTCATTCTGCTCCCTCATGTAAAACTAACTTTGTCAATAACAATCCTTTTGTTTTCTGGTGATCACCAGTACAGATTTGTTCCTTGCCTTTACTTTTTGTGATGATGTTTAGAAGCTATATAAATAACTGAAGTGAGAAATAGAAACTGGAATGATGACAGTAGAATGTGTATTTCTGAATTTGGAATTAGATTGAGTAGTTGAGAGATGTTAAAAAATCCATAAAATATCTTTTCTGATATCGGGACTGGCTAGCAAAGTTTTCCTGTTTTCTCCATTACTGATGTTATCTATGTTGATCAGCAAAAATCAAAGTAAAGCTCCACACTGTCTTCATGGGAACAATGATTTTAACATATTTTAAGATTTAGTAATAGAACGTTTTACTATTTAGCTATGTCTTGTCTTGGTTAAATCCTTTTTTTATATTTTGCATAGAACTGATCCCTCTACTTCCATCCAGTTCCTTGCTTAGTCCCCAAATCATACACTGTGCTCAGAAAGACACATTATACACTTAAGATATTTGACTAATATTACTGCGAGTCTGCTGCTAAAAAAATGAACCTAGTCTGGTCTCTTCCCTATTTATGTTTTGGTCTCTCTAACATTCTAGCTGCAATTGAACTAGACAATGCCAGAAAGTGTAATCCACATCACATTACTTTAAACTACCCATTCTTGGCACTAAGTGCACTACAAGCATTGAAGCTTAGCAAATCTGCTATTAAGTAATTGTACACTAAATGATACAACCACATGCCATATAAATTGATCTTGACACTGCATCTTGTTTTAAGTAGTGGTGGTAATTCAATTGCGTGGTGTCTGGTGTAACACTCTCTTCCCTGGCACGCAAGGCTCTTTTGAGATATTTTGAAGAATGGATTTTTTAACGTACCTGACCACTGGTAATATCGCCTTTTTATTTTGATACTGAAGGGTCTTAAAAATGTTATACTTTCTTCTTGCATTTTTCTTCATGGCCTAACTTCAGAGCAGAAGGAGTGCTGCACAACACAGCATCCCTATTGATGTGATATAGCAGGTGTTGTAAAAAGAAGGGAAGTTAGAGAGTAGCACCAACGCCATTCCATTTGGGTTTCAAATAATATCCTACTTCAGTGTGGATAATTCAAATGTGTATTTAAAAAAAAAAAAAAAAAAAAATAGGACCTCTTGTCCTATTTTCAATTTTTATATTCACCTGATCAAAATAGTACTAAAAGAATAAATCCCAGTTGTTTTGTTGTTCACAAAATATGTTGGTAATTTCCCAGTTGATTGCCAACAACCTTGTATTCAAAGGCTGTCCTTCTGAAAAAGCTTTCAATTTGTTGTTGTAGTTTTTACCAGACTCTGCATTGGTCTAGATTATTCCATTCCGCTAGCTGGCATTCTAACACTGTAGCTCTTATTCAAAAACAATTGACAACCAAGAAATGATCGAGCTGTATTTTATGAAGAATGTTTGCATTGACACATCATTTATTTCACACATCTGTTCAATTCTGACATTGTATTATGGGTTGCCTATGATGGTGTGAATATATATATATATCTCTAACGTTTAATTTGTCATATTCCACAATTTTAATCAAAAATTGTGATCCAGGAATATGCCAACTAACCAACTATTTAGGCTCTTATCACTTACAGTTAAAGGTGTGAATTCAGTGATGCATAAGTGTGTGATATTGCTCACTAGGTCAGACCTTAGCAACTAGAAACAGGCATTAGGCTAACAGGATAGAATCACTCCCAGTCTAAATTTACAAATGCTGTCTGAATATTGTGGATTGAAAAAAGTGCTTTTGTTTTCTGAACATTGAGAAAGGATAGTGAGACAACCAATGTTGCCTATATTCTCTGTGTGGCTGGAAGCTATTATAATACCAAAAGCAGAGTTTTACCCTCATTCTGAAAAGTGATGAGTTGGCATATGACAGCTTCTCTAATAAATAGTGAAGAAATAATTTTTCCAACTTCTAAACATGGCTAAGCGCTTCACTTTCTGTATTGGTTCGGGTTTACACATTTGTTGTAATTTGTAATGTTGCCTTTTGTTTTGCAGTTACATGGTTTTCTCTTGATTTTGTACAAACACTATTGGGTCTATTTATTTTTATTTGGTTATGTATGTTCATTTGTATTTTTACATTTCTAATGTGTTCAAATAAAGTTCTTTTCCCAGATTTTTGCCACAGAATGTTTGTTACAAAACTAAAAGGCCATCACGGACTGATTATTTGATGGATGTCTGAGATGTTAATAAAATGCAAGTTTTATTTCCCCATGTGATGTCTTTCATATGCTTGAATGACAATACCAGCAACAAATATTTTCATGGAGCCATTGATATACAACATAGCTTGGTATTCAATATGTAACATTGTTCCTGAATTGGTTCTCTTGATCTGTCAATTTCTCATCTTGCTTTCACACTTTCATGGCTTTTTGCACAATTCCTCATTGTGACTTACTAGAAAAATGAGGCTTACAATTTGAATTGTGGGCATTTTTACACATGAAGTCAAAACTGGATGGAATATCTTGTTCTGCCAGCTCATCAGCAGAGTAGGCCAGAACCTAATTGTAAATATGCAGTTCCGAGTTAAGAGCAGAACTATTGTGGAAGGGCTTTGGGACCCTGGAGCAACCTTCTGATGATATCACAGCTCCACTTCAATAAGCATAAATAGCGCTCTGTGGGAAAAGTTGGAACCAACTCAAAAGATTGAGATAGGATGTGGACATGAGACTAGATTAATCCTTAACCAATATAACTATATGTCAAATCCTAGTCGATCTATACTTATAACTAATTATTTTACATTAAAACTAAATGCTGTTATTTCTAATTCTAAGCCTGAAGACCATGCTTGACATTGTCTTATCCCCAACCCTCTGTCCTGAACCCAAACTAAGTGTGGCATCAAACACCGCAATAAAAGATTGTAGAAGTTGTGGGATTAAATGCCTGGAAAATTGACAATTGATGTTCAAGAAACAAGACCTGAGATTCTTTATAGAATGTAATAAACCATTGTTTTGTTCCCAGTAATTTCTTGATAGCATTTAGGAAAACAACACCTGAACACGTGGAGGAAACATTGCTGAACAAAAGGACTCTTTGAGAACACCTTAATACTGAATCACAAAAAGCCTTACAGCCACTAAGAGGAAATAAGCCTTTAAACAAGCAATGAGAGCAGTGAAAGTACACTAACAGCTAGCAGAATGAATGAATTGTGTATCAACAGAAACGTTGCATTCCGAAACCAAAAGCAGATTTCACCTCTTAAAGGAAGGTGCAAAACATTCTTGTTTTCACCCAAAAAGCTACAAAGAGGACCACTATTAAATCTTCTATAGGGAGTTAACATTTTGAGCTGTTTACTGAGATAAAATTAAGAACAGCAAGTTAAGATACATAAAATTGATTGAGAAACTTTAATCACAATGTAAACCATTGCTGTAGTTCGAAGTATCAGAGCTCCAAGGGTGACATTAATAAGTCTATCTTATTTTGACAGATTTGACAAAAGTCAAAGTTTTATTTGACAGTTAAGAAGTTTTATTGATTTTATTCTTCATTAAAATGCAAAAACATTAGCTCAAGAAAAAGATGATGGGGTTTTTAAATTTGATGCAAGGACATCTCTGGATACAAAAAAAATGTTGTAGCAACCATCTTTGATGCAGTCAAAAGAAATCATTGAATATAAATTCAATATTGCCATTTTGTTCCAGTTCTACCCAGGTCGTTTTTTGAAAATACTACTTCATCAGAGCCATTCAGCACAGAAACAGACCCTTTGGTCCAACCAGTCCATGCCGATCATAATCCCAAACTAGACTAGTCCCACCTGCCTGCTCTTGACTCATATGCCTTCAAACTTTTCCTATTTACACATCCATCCAAATGTCTTTTAAATGTTGTAATTGTACCTACATCCACCACTTAATCAGGAAGTTCATTCCACGTGCAAACTACGCTCTCTTTAAAAAAAAAAAATTGCCTTCTCTTTTTTAACTCTCTCTCTCTCCTTAAAAATGTGTCCCCTAGTCTTGAAATTCCCCATTTTAGAGTCGATCATAGTTGTCTTTTCCCTATCAGGTCACTTCTCAACTTCCTACGTTCCAGTGAAAAAAGTCCCAATCTATCCAGCCTTTTCTTGTAACTTGAACCTTCTATACCCAGCAATATCCTGATAAATCTTTTCTGAACCCTCTCCAGCTTGATAATACCCTTCCTATGACTGGATGACCAGAACTGGACACAGTATTCCAGAAAAGGTCTCACCAATGTCCTGTACAACCTCAACATAACATCCCAACTCCTATACTTGAAGGACTGCACAATGGAGGCAAGCATGCCAAACGCATTTTTAACCATCTGTCTATATGTGACACAAACTTTAAAGAATGATGTACCAGCACCCCTAGGTCCCTCTGTTCTACACTACCTAAGGTTCTACCATTAATTTTATAAGCCCTACCCTTGTTTGTTGTACCAAAATGCAATACCTTGCATTTATTCAGATTGAACTCCATCTGCCTTTTTTTTCAGCCCATTGACCCATTTGATCAAGATCCCTTTGTAATCTTAGAAAACCTTCTTCACTGTCTACAATGCCACCAATTTTAGTTCATTCACAAACTTACTAACCATGCCTTCTATGTTCTCATCAAAATCATTTATCTAAATGATAAACAAAAGAGGACCCAGAACGGATCCCTGTGGAACACCACTGGTCACAGGCCCCCAATCCGAAAAGCAACCCTCTGTCACCACTCGTCTCCTGCCTTTGAGCCAATGATGTATCCAGTTGGCAAGCTCACCCTGAATCCCATGTGACCTAACTTTTCTAATTAGTCTACCATGTGGAACCTTGTCAAAGGCTTTACTAAAGTTCAAATAAACAATGTCTACTGCTTTACTGTCATCAACCTTTTTGGTAACATACTCAAAAAAATCAAGTTTGAGAGACACAATCTTCATCTTGGAAAAGGAATATCTTCATATGAAGATGTCATGTTGGTAAAGTAAAATTGAACAACATTTCAAGCAGCGTAAACTTCAGCAGCTTTCTGCTTTTGTACACCAACAAATATTTATCAACAAATTTAATCAACTGAGAATACTGCAAGCAACAAATGTGGAGCACAAGGAGGACAGTATTCTTCTAAATCAAAAACAAAATCAAGTGCCTTTAACAATGAAAGAATGCACCAAAATTCACCAATTCAAATCTTAAAACCAGAAAAGCTTAAATTTTTCAGATCCATTTGATATAACACCTCTCCAGCTCTCTTTTTTCAGCTCCAGTCATGCATCCAATCATACGGTCAACCATTTATAATATTTTGGAAACAGCTATCTAAAATCGTAATTGCATCAAAAGTAGTGGGAATGCTGTTATATGAAATAGTAGTTCAATATTCATTACCAAAGTTAGTAAAGTTGAGCAGTGTACACTGGGTTGCCAGTTGACCTGGTTGGGCTACAGTGTTAGCCTGAATCATGATGGGATGATGATGCCATTATAATCTCTCTGACAAATTGTTTTGGAAAGTCTCTATAGAAAACATAATTCTGAAAATTTTGAACAATATCATGATTGGTACAAGAGTCAAATGCAGAACATGTTAATTAACTTCTGTATTACATGGAAGAACATCAGATCATGTTATACAAACAACAGTGTTGAGAAGCAGATTTTACATTTGACAACCTCCTAATAGCTTTTAATCAATATTTCACTGTCAGAACCAATAGGACACTGGCATGATCACGCTTCAATAGCGGATATCAATTTCTAGAAGAAGCTGTAGACCATTTCATTATTGAACTGTGAGTACAATTTGAACCGCTCAAATTTAAAAACATAATGAGCTCATTTGCTCTTAGATAAATCAGTTACTGAAATTTGTCAAAAGAAGATCTAATGTTAGAAGGAGTAGTTCAAATATTGGTGGATATAGAGTCTAGAAAATTGTTCAAGAAACATAGTACATAAAATATTGCATTTAATGCAGAAGATTTTACTGAACGTACTGACTACTTGAAGTGTAATAAACCATATGACCAGAGAAGAACATCTATCATCTGAACAATATACTACATGTGACAATATCAGTGTGAAAGTTAAGCAGTCTATTACTGCAATATCTTGTCATAGGCTGGTTTCAAAAGCCCCATATTAGCAAAAAGAAAACTGTCTAGCCTTCCACTAACAATGTACTCATTGTAGCAAAATAAGTACCTTCTCAGAGATGTGCAATGGTCTGAAGAATATACCAAATTGCAAATAGTTCCCAATCTAACCATGAACCTTCATGCCTTGAAACAAAAACATCGAGAACAATTCAACAGTGAAATGGAGCAAGTTTCAGCTATGATCCTATTGAATGGCAGAGGAATCAAGCAGCCTACTGTTCCTATTTCGTATGGTCTACGCTGGAGGACCACACAGATGTATCAACTACTTAAGTTCATCCTCCGGGAACTAATAAAGGTATCCAATGTTGTTAATAGTAGAAGTACTACAAACACTTCATTACTTAAACACTGCTATTGTTACAACATTGTTGGAGAAGGCAGCAGAGTAAACAAGGGTTTGGTTTGTGACTTTTTTAGACAAATATATAAATTTACCTTAATTTTTTTCCTGTATTGCAGTTTAGTACACACTTAGTCGTTCACAAGTATGCAGACTAGAAATTTGTTTCAGATGGAGTAATTTGAACAAAATTGATCGATTGCCCATTCCAAGCCACGCCTGACATTTAAGTCCATTAATTGCAATGAAACTGAAATTCAGGTGCTGCACACAATGGGCTAGATAGCTAATCCAGGATCACCTGGATTGTACTACTGCCTGAGGTCAGTTTCTAACTTTGTACGTCTTAAACTTTACTTGCTGCCCATTGTAGAATTCAGAAAGTGATATTGTACAATTTTACAAAAGAAAATCTCAGTGTCATCATGTTTGAGCTAGCAACTCATGATAAATGGAATGATCATAAATATTAAAGATAAAATCCAAATGTATAATTTAGAGCATCTATGCCTCTTCTCTTAAAGAGAAGACAGAGCCCAAGAATTTTCACAGCATCACAGAAGCGTTATGGCATAGAAGAAGGCCAATTGGCCAATAGGCCAATAGAGATAACACAGCATGGAGCTGGAGGAACACAGCAAGCCAGGCCAGGCAGCATCTGAGGAGCAGGAAACTTGATGTTTCGGGTCGGGACCCTTCTTTTTCTGAGGATGGGTCCTGACCTGAAACGTCAGCTTTCCTGCTCCTCTGATGCTGCTAGGCCTGGCCTGCTGTGTTCGTCCAGCTCCACACTGTGTTATTCTCAGACTCCAGCATCGGCAGTCCTTACTATCTCCAATTGGCCAATGGTATGTGCACTGACTCTTTAAATGAGCATCATTAGCTACAGTCAATTTCTTGCTTCTCTTCCATATCTTGCACGTTATTTCCATGCAGGTAATCATTCAACACAGTCTTCAGTGCCTTAGTTGAACGTGCTTCCATCAGAATTCCAGGCAGTGCACTCTAGATCCCACAACCCTATGGAATGTCCAGCTACGTGTGTCCAAAGATCTGTGGGTCAAGAATTAACCTAACTACTTGTTATGTGGAAAAGCTTCTTCTCGCATCAAACTTGCTACTTTGTTTTATATTTGAACACAAGAGTGCAACAACTTCAAGAAAAATCAATAATAAAAAAAACTATGGATGTTGGAAATCTGAAACAAAAACAGAGATTGCTGGCGAAACTCAGCAGGTCTGGCAGCACCTATGGGGAGAAAGCAGATGTTTAGAGTCCAGTGGCTCTTTGTCAGAACTGGTAGCAGCTAGGAAGAAATGGTATTTATGTTGAAGATGAAGTTATGGGAGGCGTGGGGGAGAGATGGAGTCAGAATCCAGAGAGACAGATACAAAATGGGTAGGCATATATGGGATTCATGTTAGTAGGCCAGGGCAGAAGAGAAGCTGAATAAAGTGATAATGAGAGCTGAGAGTGGGTGAGAATGAGTTGGCTGTATGTGGGGATGGGTAAAAAACATGGAAAGATGGAATAAAGCTCTAAAGTTATTGAAGTCAATGTTGAGTCCTAGAGGCTGCAGCGTCACCAAATGGAAAAGAGATACTGTTCTTTGAGCTTGCACTGAGGCTCATCAGGATACAGAAATATTGAGGAGGCAACTGGAAGGTCAGGGTAATTTTTACAGACAGAATGTAGGTGTTCTGCAAAGTGGTCATCCAGTCTGTGTTTTGTCTTCCCAGTGTACAGGAGACCACATTGTGAGCAGCAAAAACAGTAGACTAGATCGAATGAAGTGCAGGTAATTGGTTGCTTCACCTGGAAGGTGCGTCTGGGGTCTAGGATACCGAGGAGGGAAGAAGTAAACGGGCAGGTGTTACACATTCTGCGATTGCATGGGAAGGTGCAGTAGGGGTGTGGGTACGTGTTGGGAGTGAAGGAGGAATGGACCAGGATATTCCAGAGGGAATGGTCCCTGCAGAATGCTGACAATGGAGGGGAGGGGAATATGTATCCGGTGGTGGCACCTTGCTGGAAGTGGCAGAAATGGTGGCTAATGATCCTATGGATGTGAATGCTGGTGGGATGGTAGGTGAGGGCCAGATGGACCCAATTGCTGTTGTGGAAGGGAAGAATAGGGGTGAGGGCAGAAGTGTGGGAGATGGATCAGACCCACCTGAGGACCCTGTCAACCATGGTGCTGGGGAATCCTCAGTTGAGAAAGAAGGTGGACATTTCAGAGGCCACCTGTCAAAGTTGGCATCATCAAAACAGATGCGATAGAGATGGGGAAATTGGGAGAATGGGATGGAGTCTTTACAGGAAGCAGGATGTGAGGATGTATAGTCAAGTTAACTGTGGGAGTCAGTGGGTTTGTAATGGGTATTGGTGGCCAGCCTATCCCCAGAGACGGAAACAGAGATGTCAAGGAAGGGAAGAGAAGAAGAGATGGGCCAGATGAAGGTGAGACCAGAGTGGAAATTGAACGCAAAATTGATAAGAAGGTGTAACACCTATCTATTTACCTCCTCTCTCCTCACTGTTCAAGATACCAGACACAGAAGCAGTGATATACCTGCACTTCATTCAATGTCGTCAACTGTATTTGCTGTTCACAGAGTGACCCCCTCCACACTTGGGAGATGAAACACAGACTGGAAGACTGCTTTGCACAACACCTACATTCTGTCTGTAAAATTGACCCTGAGATTCTAATTGCTTGCCACTTTAACACACCACCATGTTCCCACGCCAACATTTCTGTCGCAGGCCCGCTGCAGTGTTCCAGTTAGCCTCAGCACAAGCTCGAAGAACAACATCTTATTTTCCACTTGGGGCCCCTGCAGCCTTTAGGACTCAGCATCAAGTTCAATGATGTTAGAGCCTGACTCCATCCTTCGATGTTTTATACCCACATCCAATTCTGTCATGGCAATGGGTTGTTTTTAGCACAGCCAACCCATTCTTGCCCACTCTCAGTTCTCATTATCACTTATTCAGCTTCTCTTCTGTCCTGGCTTACTATCAATAATTGCCTTGTTTCCTTCTCCTGTCACATCTTTACCTTTGGGCTCCATCTCCAGGTTCTGAAGAAGGGTCATTGGACCTGAAATGTTAACTCTACTTTCTCTCCACAGATGCTGCCAGACCTGCTGAGTTTCTTCAGTAATTTCTGTTTTTATTAGTTTAAATAGTTTAATATTTTCCTGGGGTGTGGACATTGCTAGCAAGGTGCAAACTGATTCCTAATTGCCCATGATCTGAGTGGCTGGCTAGGCCATTTCAGGGGGCAGTTAAGAGTTAACCACATTGCTGTGGGTCTGGGGTTTCATGTAGGCCAGGAAAGGATGACAGATTTCCTTCTGTTGAGGGCATTGGTGAATCAGATGGGATTTTACGACAATCGATGATAGTTGCCGCAGTTACTATTACTGACGCCGTCTTTATATTTCCTGAGTTATTGACTGAATTCAATTTCCACCAGCTGCCTTGCTGGGAGTTAAATCCATGCCTCCAAATCATAAACCAGGGCCTCTGGATAACAAATCTGTTTACATTATAGTTGTGCTACTATCCTTACTTGCAAAATAATCAAATTGGACCAATGATCTTAATGGTAAATAAAGCTGGAAATCATTGATTGCTGGAACAAAAACAGAAGTTGCTGGAAAAGCTCAGCAGGTCTGGCAGCATCTGTGAAGAAAAAAATCGGAGTTAACGTTTCAGGCCCAGTGACCGTCACTCCAAACTGATTTACAGTATCCGCAGTTCTTCTGGTTTTTAATCATCGTTTGCTGTTGCTTTAGCTTTGGCTACTGTATTATAGAACAATGTTAGGAGAAATAATTAATTTTTTTCATATAAAATTATCAAACATTTAGACAATTAATAGAGGTCATTTTTCTTAATTTAAGTCCATGAACATCTTAAAATATACTCTCACATAACAAGTAAAGAAAATAAAATCTAATTCCAAGCAATGAACTTTGTAATCAATTATTTATTGGATTCAGCCTTGCTAGTCTCAGGGTTAAAATTAAGCTTCATTCAGTGGAAAAATAGCCTTCAGTTTTTATTAGATGATTGTCTGCTTGCCATTTTTATCAGAGATGCGTTAGTCAATGGGAATTCTGTGATAGATTGAATTCAGTGTATTTATGAATGGGCATTAATTAGATACTTTCCAAGCATTGAAATGGGACAGGATTGTTTGATCACATCATAAAGTCTATCCACTGGAAGCAAATGAATGAATTAACATGGTAATGATCTTTTAAAGTAACAGGTGAGATTAATAGCTGTATCACAGTGCAGATACAATAGATCAGGTTCAGGGCCTTAATTCTTTCTTGTCGATCTGACCAGGCTGCTGTAATCGAGAGTGTTAAGTGTTCATTTAACTCCTTTTCCTTTGCCAGTCCCTCTGGATCAAGAATGACTTCCACTTCAGTTTGATCCAGATGATGGATCATTCCAATATATGATCTGCAGCCTGGTACGGGGTTGATGGTGCTAGAAGGATTGGGTAGTTATGTTGTATGTTCTCTCTGGCACCCCACATTTTGAGGACATTCCTGAAGTGTTTCCACTGTCCCCATGGGAGTCTCATGCCTTCATTGAGTTCCCTACCTACACTCACCTTTACTGGCTCCATCCCCGCCTCTTCGACTTGTCTGCCTCCTCTCCACCTATCCTCTCCTCTATCCATCCTCTATCCGCCTCCCCCTCTCTCCCTATTTATTTCAGAACCCTCTTCCCCTCCCCCATTTCTGATGAAGGGTTTAGGCCCGAAACGTCAAGTTTTCCTGCTCCTATGATGCTGCTTGACCTGCTGTGTTCATCCAGCCCCATGCTTGTTATCCTAGTATAGCAGTTGCTTCAGGTGCCTGGTATGAGACATATAAATGGCATGTCCTGTCCAATTGAACTGACATTGAGTGATTGGCATCTCGATGCTGTGCATGTTATTCTGGGAGAGAATGCTGCTGTGGGACCACCAATGTTGCCCCTGAATTTGGAGGATCTTGCAAAGACACCACTGATGGAATGTCTACACTCCTTTGAGACCCTGCCGTAAGCTGTCTAAGCATGCAGGGGGAAGGGATGTTGTGGTGCAATGGCAGCGTCCCTACCTCTGAGCCAGGAGCCCAGGTTCAAATCCCACCTGCCTCAGAGGTATGTCATAACTGATTGATTCAAAGATAGGAGTGTGGGGATCATTACTGCTTGGTTAATCACAACCTTAGTCTCAGGTTCGTGATTACGGTCCTCAAATACCAGAGCCTGTTGAGCCGTTGGAGCATGGGAACACCTTGGGATGCCATGTTCTCATGTTCAAAGATAAAACAATCCTTATCGTAGTGGATTATTCTTCCCAGTGGGTTGAGGCTGATGGATCAAGTTACTGCATGGTCCCACTTCAGTAGCAACAGTCAAAATACTGAACGAAATATTTGCCTTATTGGCTTACCTATTTACAGAGTTTGCCAATGACTTCTTGACACACTTATTCAAATCTACAATTTTGTCCCCATACTCAGATACCCACTGCCCACTAGACAGGCTGAAGGAGGGGTCAGTACCACCAAATCTTTGTATAAAACAATGATGATGTCTTTTTAACCCTGTACATTGCCAGTCTGGGCTGCTGCCCAACAGTCACCCTCCATCAGAACCCTTCATTATGCACACACTGTGCCCGGCTCTACCATATACCCATTGACCATGCTTAAGACAATGGAGGTTCGGGAAAAAGGAAGACTATTACTGAGCTGACCAGGCCATAATTACACTAGCCACTGTGTGCTATTGCCAGGGGAGTTACTGTAGGCCCACAACTTGAAGTGGAAAAGCCAGGACCTGGGTCAATCAGTTCACTTGCGGTGTTACCCTGTGAAAGCTGATTGGAGATTCTCAAGAGAAACTGACTTGCATTGGGATCATCAAAAGAGCGACTGGAGAATTTCCTAAATGACCAGGCAGAGAGCCCAACAAACTCATCACAGGGTTCACGTGACCCTCTACAGGAAGGCTGTAATCCTTGAATTCTCCCAACAGAGAAAACAAGATCTGACTGATCAGAACACTGGTGATCAGGCCATATATGGTCAGACCACGTGTGGAGAGGTGACTTGGGGGTGGCATCAATGAGTTTGGGTTGGGGGATGTAGATTAATGTAAATAGTTTTGTAGGGTAAGTTGGTTGGAAGTGGGGAGGTAGGTGGAGTATAATATGGGGTGACAAATATATGATAATAGCTTGGCTGCATCTTCAGTGATGTCAGCTGATAACAGATAATGTGAGACTGAGATCAGAGAGAAGACAATTGCAGTGAGGGCCTGGTCTGTTCTATCCCTGTTTTTTATTTGTTGGCTAATTGGGGAGTTGGTTAGCCCTCTTGGCTGTTAGCAGGTTTGTGTTGTAGAGTGATACCAGTTGTGTGTGTTCAGTTCCTGCACTGTCTGAACTTACTATAAAGGATTCTCTTTTTCAACCACAGCACTCATCTGAGGTGTGGTGATACTTAGGTTAAACCACCACCAGTTGTCTTTCTCTAATGAGAGGAACACTTTTCACTGTATTTTGTAACAAGATACACATGACAATAAATAAGTCAAATCAAAGGACAATGGTGACCTTTATCATGGTTAATAAACGTTATTAGTTCACACTAGTATAGGGACCAGTCCAATTTGTCAATAGTTCTTAGAACCGGCTTCTCACATTTCTCCACCTTTCAGATAAAAGTTATACTGACGTTGATTAAAAATATCTAGAAATCCAAGTGTTTCTTATCTCTCAAAGCAGATCCCCTGCAATATGAACATGATTATTTTCCACAGTTCAGCAAATGACAGAGGTGGAAGGGTGCAGTCGAAATTAATCCATCCATTGGTTAGTAATTTCAGGATATGACAAAGCTGATTGGCAGTAAAGAGAAAATGACAAGCTCAGCTGCAGTTGTAGCTTATCAAATTCAATCTGCCTGACACAAGCCACATGGATTTTATGCATCAGGATGGCAGTAAAGCTTTCTTATGGATAAACTTTAATATCTGGGGTGACAGTCCATTCTCCTCCATGTGCCTTCAGTGAAATGGACAAATACGATTTGTCTCAGTTTGTATCAGAGATAATAGGAACAGCAGATGCTGGAGAATCCGAGATAACAAGGTGTAGAGCTGGATGAACAAGCCTTCCTGCTCCTATGATGCTGCTTGGCCTGCTGTGTTCATCCAGCTCTACACCTTGTTATCTCTTGTCTCAGTTTGTACTTGAGTTGTGGTGTTCTGGGGAATTTCTGTTTCATTTTCCACATCTTCCTTTTGGAAACCAATGGATGAGGCTGACCTGCTAAAACGTAGTTGCTTTCAAATATCAGTCACTGAAACTCACAGTGGCCTAAATTCAGTGAGAATTCCACTCTTCTAAAAAAAAATTTTCAGGGGGTGAAATTTGACAGTGCTCTCAGAGTCTCAGCAAAATCAGCAGGGTCTGAAACTCCAGCCGTCCAGGTCCACGCTCCTCATGTTGGATACAGCATTTACTCATGAGCTTCAAGGGACACACAATCTTCTCAAGTATAAGTAACAGCTATATAACTATTAGGCCAGTCACCTGTGATCAGGAATCCTTGAGAGAGAGTGGTCGTGACTTCTTTGAGCTGCTGCACTGTGTGGTGCAGGTTATCTCATAGAAAAGAAGGAGGTGTAGCATCAGTTAGGGTCTGCCAGGGATGCTTGAGAATAACTTGAACTAGGGACAAGTGATGGTGATATTTTAATCAACAGTAATTGGGAGTGTGTTGAGGCTGACGTACATGTCAGTTGGAACAAAACTGACTAGGAATGCATATGCTTGGACTCTATTTAACCTATTTAACTTCCTGTGTTTAACAAAAAAGTTCTAGAATTTTGTTCCTCGTATCTAAGTTTTTGATCTATCTAAGATATACTGACATTGTAGGCAGTCCAGAGAAGGTTCACAAGATTGATCCCAGGTATGGAGGCATTTTCTAATGAGGAACCAGAGCAGCAGATCACGAGTGATTGAAATGAAGGTAGAGGTTAAGTCGTCAGTCCAACAGGAAGAACAGGCAGGGCCTGGTTGATGAACACGACGGGACTGGCCGTGTGATGTGCATTTATTTTAATGCGAGGAGTATTACAACTAAGGCAGATGAACTTAGAGCCTGGATTCGTACATGGGACTATGGTGAGGTAGTCATTACAGATACTTGGTTGAGAGAAGGGCAGGACTGACAGCTCAACATTCGAGGGTTTAGATGTTTCACAGGTGATAGAGAGGGATATCAAAGGGATGGGGGGTGGTTGCATTACTTATTAAGGAAAATGTCACAGCTGCACTAAGAAAGGACATCTTAGAGGGTTCATCCAGTGAGGCAATATATATGGAACTTAGCAATAAGAAAGGTGCAGTTACAATAATGGGCTTATATTATCAGCATCCCAGTAGCTAGCAGCAGATAGAGGAACAGGTATGTATGCAGATCATGGAAAGATGTAGAAACAACAGGGTTGTCGTCGCAGTTGATTTCAACTTCCCCAATATAGACAGGGACTCCTGTTGTGCCATGGTGTTAGATGGAGCAGAATTTGTTGGTTGTTCCAGGAGGGTTTCTTGAAACAATATGTAACTAGTCCAACTAAGGAAGGAGCTGTACAAGACTTTATATAGTGGAATGAGTCTAGCCAGGTGAACAGTGTTTCAATGGAGAACAGTGATCATAATTCTGTAAGTTTAGATAGCTTTAGATAAGATAAGACTGGTCCTGGAGTGGAAGTGCTAAATTGGGGAAAGGCTAATTACCACAATATTAGGCAGGAACTAAAGAAATTGGACTGATGATGGCTGTTTGTGGGTAAATCCGCATCTGACATGAATGAGTCTTTTAAAGACCAATTGATCAGACTTCAGGACAAGAGGTATTGAAAGTTTAGTCAAAAAGAAAAAGGAAGCATATAAGGATAATGAAACTGAAATCAAACTGGGCCCTTGACAAGTATAAAGGAAGTAGTAAAGAACTTAAACAAGAGAATTAGGAGTGCTAGAAGGGACCACAAAATGTTCTTGGTAAGTAGGAATAAGGAGAACCCCCAAGCATTTATACATACTTTAGGAGCAAGAGAGTAACTAGGGAAAGGGTCAGGCCACTCAAGGACAAAAGAGGGAATTTATGCATGGGGCCAGAGGAATTGGGTGAGGTCCTTAATGAGTACAAAGGAGAAGGATAAAGGTAAGATTACAGAGGGTTATGCTGATATTCTGGGGCATGTTGATATTAAGAAGGAGGAGGTTGTGGGTGTCTTGAAAAACTTTAAGGTTGCTAAGTCCCCAGGGTCTGATGGGATCTATCCCAGGATACTGAAGGAGGCAAGGAAGGAATATGCTGAAGCTTTGACAGAGATCTTTGTATCTCTTCTTAGCCACAGTTGAAGACCCAGCAAACTGCAGAATAGCCAACGTTGTTCCTTTGTTTAAGAAAGGCAACAGGGGGTAATCCAGGAAATTCTCAGCTGGTGATTCTTACATCAGTGGGAGGGAAATTATTGGAGAATGTTCTTAGCAACAAAATTTACTTGTCTTTGGAAAAGAATGCACTTTTATAGTCAGTGTGGCTTTCTTCAGTGGACATCTTGTCTTACAAACTTAACTGAGATTTTTGAAGAAGTAATGAAGATGATTGATGAGGATAGGGCTGTGAATGTTGCCTATATGGACTTTACAAAAGCATTTGACAAGGACCCTCATGGTTGGCTGGTCCAAAAGGTTAAGTCGCTTGGAATCTATGGTGAGTTGGCAACTTAGATACAAAATTGGCTTAGTCATAGAAAACAGAAGGTATCTGTGGAGGGGTGATTTTGTGATTACAGGTCTGGGACTAACGGTGTTCTGCAAGGATCAGTGCTGGGAGCTCTTGTTGTTTGTAATATATATAAATGATTTAATGAAAATGCCAGTGGTCTGATTAGCAAGTTTGCTGACGATGAGAAAATTGGAGGTTTTGTAGGTAGTGAAGAAGGTTATCAAAGGATATAGCAGGATATAGATCAGTTGGAAAGTTGGGCAGAGAAATGGCAGATGGAGTTTAATCCAGACAAATGTAAGGTAATGCATTTTGGGAGGTCAAATGCTAGAGAAAAGTACACAGTAAATGTAAGGATCCTTAGGAGCATTGATACATAGAGGAATGCTTGAATGCAAGTCCACAGCTTCCTGAAAATGGTCACACAAGTGAATAAGGTGGTAAAGAAGGCATAGGGCATGCTTGCTTTCATGAGTCAGGGCATTGAATACAAAAGTAGTATAAGACTTTGGTTAGGCCACACTTGGAGTACTGTGTGCAGTTCTGGTTGCCACACTATACGAAGAATGTGGAGGCCTTGAAGAGGGTTCAAAAGATGTTAACCAAGATCTTGTCTGGATTGGACTGTATTCTTCATAAGGAGAGGTTGAACAAACTTAGATTGTTTTTGCTAGAGTGTCAGAGGCTAAGGGACAATCTGATACAAGTATATAAAATTATGACAGGCATGGGTAGTCTTTTTCTCAGGGTGGAAAAATCAAAGACTAGAGGGCATAGGTTTAAGGTGAGAGGGGAAAGTTAAAAGGAAACGTGTGAGGAGCGCTTTTTTTAACACAGAGGCTGGTAGGTGCCTGGAATGTGCTGCCAGAAGAAGTGGGAGAGCAGGTATGATAGCAACATTTAAGAGGCATTCACACGAGCAAGCAGGGAATAGAGGAATACAGACTATGCAGATGGGATTAGTTCAGAATGGCATCCTGGTCGGTACAAACATGGTGGGCTGAAGGGCATCTTTCTGTGCTGGACTGTTCCATGAGCTCTCTAAAGAGCGGTTGAGTAAGTTGGGCCTGTACTCATTGGAATTTCGAATGAGAGATGACCTTATTGAAGCTTATAAGATTCTTAGGGGACTTGACGGGTTTGGTGGGATTGGGTTATTTCCCTCGTGGGACAGTCTAGGACCAGAGACCGTACTCTCAGAGTAAGTGGTTGCCTATTTAAGACAGAGCTGAGGAGGAATTTCTATCCTCAGAGCTTGATGAATCTGTGGAATTCTTAATCACAGAGGGCTGTTGAGGTTGGTTCATTCATAATATTGAAGGCTAAGAGAGACATACATATATCAGTAAGGGAATCGAGGGGTACGGGGGGTGGTGGGCAAAGTGGAAAAGTGGAGCTGAGGAGTATCAGATCAGCCTTAATCTTGTTGAGTCATGGAACAGACTCAATGGGCCAAATGGCCTATTTCTGCTGCTGCATCGTATGGTCTTATCCAATTAATGCATTGTAGCTGTGAAATATTTTAATGAGCTCAACCAGAATAACAAATCAAATCCTACATGTTTGAATTTCTCAATACTGTGAGAGATAAATGCATGCACCATAAAATATATAATTACAATATAACTGTGTATTCCTGGAATATTTGTACAACAGTATGAGACATCTCTTTCATAGGTCGCACTGAATCTGGGACAAAGCTGACTCTGAGCATGGATGATGTTTTTGTATTGAGGACGATCAACCTAGAGCAAAATGTTTAATATTTGGTGAATAGTCAAGAATCCCAGAAAACACAAGTAGGTGAATATTAATGCCTACAAAGTAGAATTTCCTAACCATTCAGTTTAGTAATGGGAAACAAAGTAAGGGTAAAGTCACCATAGTCCAAGAGGACCACAGGGCTGCTCTATCGGTAGAGAGAGGAGACTGGGGATGGTTTAGCCTGAGAGTCACCACACCTCAGGCGAGGGGAGAGGTTGAGAAGGAGAGTCCGTCATAGTAACCACAGCTGGCGTGGGGATTGAACACACATTGTTGGTGTATTTCTGCATTGCAAATTAGCCATCCAGCCAACTGAACTAGAAACAAATATTCACAATAGGTTAAAACAGGCTTTCCAACATACTAGTCGTATATGACAGCTCTGCTTGTGTCTTTGGTGTGGGTAAAGGTAATTTGCTATGACAGTCAGTGTTCCCTCTAACAAAAACAGAATTGCTGGAGGAACTCAGCAAAAGTCTGGCAGCATCTATGGAGAGAGAAGCAGAATTAAAGTTTCAAGCCCAGATTCAAGTGAATCTGTACTAAATGGGCAAATCTCAGCTGAGAACATGATCATGGTACCCTTTTGGACTAAGATGAGGGACAGGCAGTTAGGTATCTTGGCTGGGAGAAATAATAAGAGCAGAAGATTGTTGAGTGCTAATCTCTGAGGATTGAAGGGTCTGACAAAATTCACATTCTTGGCTGGTACGTGGAGATATCAGAGGGATAGTTATAGCTGCTCAACTGTCCCCGAATGAGAGTCCTTGTCTTCAAGAGAATGAGGAATTATTTCTTATTAGATGCAAGTATGTTATATGATGCCTAATTGGCAAAATGACAAATGACCCAGCATTGAAAATCTAATTAACTGCTGCAATCTCCCAGAGCTCTGGGCTGTTTCTATCAAATACGTGCTCCACATACAGCCTTCACCCTAATGCTTTGCATCAAAAACCCAATAACACATATTTCAGAGCGGCTGAGTCCATTCCTGATTCTTCGTCTTGAACCCCTCCACCCTTGCTACATTCAACACACCGAGATGCCACATAAGTGTTCGGATTCTTTATGATAAAACAAAAACACTGCGGATACAAGATATCTAAACTAATGGAAGCATTCAGCAGATCTGAGTAGCATCTGTGGGATGAATGTTTTGAATCAAGTGTGAGTCTTCTTCAGATAATTATTACTTTGGCAGTCCAAATTGTATCAGGAAAATCTGGGGAAGTGACATTAAAATGTACAGGGCAACGGATCACCCCCTTGCCCCAAAGTCTGAACCACAACCCAACAAGCCCACTTTTGGTTTCACCTCTCAGGAGCTAGGTCAGTTACTTAAATATGCTAATAAGGCTGTGGATGTATCGCTGACTGGCCACCTTTCTCAAGCTGGGGAAAACCCAATAACTAGAAATAATGAACCGTTGGAAGCAGCAGGTGAATAGTCTTCCAGATCCACTGCAGGCCACTCGTGATTCACCCCAGCAAACCTGTCACCCCAATGTCAACATGTTCCCCTTTTTAAAAGCCCCTGGCACATGCCATTACCTAATCCCCCATCCCTCCTAATTAATGATTTCCCCAATCCGTGATCTCTCCCCAGTGATTTCCACAAGCTGTGATCCCTCACATTTCAGGATTTACCCAGTCTGTGATCTCCCCAATCTGTGATTCCTCTAATTTGTGAACCCACAATCTATGAATTGATAATTCACCCCTTCCACAACCTCAACCAACCTGTGATCTCTACAGTTGGCCATCCCATCCCAATCTGTGATCTCCACCAATCCATGAATCCTAATTTATGATTACCCCAGCCTGCAATAACCTGGGATTTTACCAATCTGTGATCTCCCAATCCACAATCCCACAAATCTGTAATCCTTCAACCAGCGACCCCTGCAATCTGCAGTTTCCTGTCAACACACGATCTTCCACCCAAACTCCATTGCCCTGTGTTTTCCCCCTCCATTCTCCAGCCAAGCCACAATATAAACAAACAAATTAGGAGCAACAATAGGTCACTCAGCTCCTCGAGCCTGCTCTGCTATTCGATAAGGTCATGGCTAATCTGATTATTCCACAATCCCACCTTCTCTCAATAACTTTCACCCCCTGGCTTTTCAAGAATCAATCCACCTTTGGTTTAAATATTTAAGAACTCCGTTTCACTATCTTTTGAGGAAGAGAGTTACACAGATTCACAGCCCTCTGTGAGAAAATAATTCTCATATCTCTGTCTTACATGGGCGACCTCTTATGTTAACCCAACAATCCCTGGTCTTGAATTCTCTCACAAGAGGAAACATTCTCTTCACATCCATCCGGTCAAGTCTCCTCAGAATCTTTTATGTTTCAATCGGGTCATCTCTTGCTTCTCTTTTTTTTTCAGAATTTTTTTAATCAACCTGTTCAGAGATCTTACAACACACATCTGGAGCAGGTGGGACTAGGCCTCCTAGCATAGAGGTAGAGATACTACCACTACACCACAAGAGCTCTCCATTGCTTTTCTAAAATCCAGTGGATACAAGCCTCACTTGTTTAAGCTCTCCTCAAAAGACAACCAGACCATTCTTTATACTAGTGTGGTAGTAATTTTGCGGGTGAGACCAAAATTGGTGATATAGACAGTGAAGAAGGTTATCTAAGATTACAAAGGGATCTTGATCAATTGGGCCAATGGGCTGAGGAATGGCAGGTGGGGATGAATTTGGATAATTGTGAGGTATTGTCTTTTGGTAAAATGAGCAAGGGCAGAAATTGTACAATTAATGCTAGCATCCTGGGGAGTATTGTAGAACACAGAGACCTAGGGGTTCAGGTGCATAGTTCATTGAAAGTTGCATCACCTATAGATAGGGTGGCTCAGAAGGTATTTAGCACGCTTGCCTTCATTGCTCAGATCATTGAGTATAGGAGTTGGGATGTCATGTTGAATTTTTATAGGATATTGCTGAGGCCACTTTTGGAGTACTGTGTTGCCCTTCCAGAGAAAGGAGATTATTAAATTGGGGAGGGTTCAGGAAAGATTTACCAGGATGTTGCTGGGACTGGAGGGTTTGCATTATAAGGAGAGGCAGGTTAGAGTGGGACTTTTTCACTTCACTCAATTGCCTTCACTCAAGTGGTGTTCCCCAAGTTCAGTGGGCCTGGCAAGGGTGTCCACTTCCATTGAAATACCCTGCAACTCATATTCTGCACTTGCTGCATTTTCCGATGATAAAGTCAGCTGTAGTGCCTGTTTGAAGTCCAGTTAGGCTTCAGCTGGTAGGTGCTTTTGCATGGTTGCATCATTAATCCTACATACCAATCAGTCTCTAGCATCTCATTAAGAGTTAAATCAAAGTCACATACCTCTCCCAGTCATCTTAACCTAGCCAAAAATCTGATATGGATTCCCCTGGTTTTCGAACTGCCAAGTAAAAACAACAGTGATTCAGAATTAGAGGAGGCTTGGTGTTGTAATATTGCTCAACTAAATCCATCAACTCTTGAAAGGTTTTAGTATGCGATACTTCAGGGAAAGTTTGGCGCTTAATAACCAAAAAGGCTGAAGGTTCCACAAGCCATAAAGAGAATTACTCATTGTTTTTCATCTGTTCTAATGTCATTTGCCCAGAAAACAAAAACACATTCCTTCCACATCTTGGGCCTAGTCTTCAAGGGCAGAATTGAATCAGTCAAGCGTCCCAAATAACAGCCTGAAATGCTTACCCCCAACTCAAAGATGACTGTTGCAAATGAATTTCTTCAGGAGTGTGCTTTGCTCTCATCACCACTGAAATAACTCCACAGAGCACTGTACCCTGTCACCATGTTACCCTTTATTTACACGTGGAAAGTCCTTGATACTGAACCAGCTGCACCAGAGCCAGCTGTCAGAGTGTTAGGATGTCTAACACTCCTGTTTATATCGGTCAGCCAGAGTTCCCTGATTGGACCAGGTTAACAGCCCCAATCAGGGAACTCATATTCTATGAGGTCCACCTGGCTGACCTCGTTACAATCACTACAGATGGCAGCTATGCAGTCCCTTTTCACACTCAACATACTGACTAGATTATGACCCTTTCTGGTTCCAACCATAATTACAAAAACAATTATGAATTGTTTTAGCGATGATCAGAAGACTACTCTGTTATTACTGTTTAATCAGATTTACTTCTTCACATAAAGATAAATCTGTTTACTCATCCAATTTTTGCCTAATTGCATCAAAGCTGAATAATCAGGTTAGGTTGTTATGGGATACACAGAGAGACATTATTCATATTAATAATGGATGGCAGTACAACTGAATTTTATCAGTCCATTCTTAGACATGCAAGTGGATCAAAAGCATATCTTTCAAATATCGACATGTATAGCCTCTGTAAATAATCTATTATTCCTGAGTATACTTTGTGTAGTTCTCTGTTATACATTAAAGTTTGGCTTGCAATTACAGAGTTTTTCACAATCTCACAGTGTCAAAAACTTTTTACGGTGAGAAGTACAGTCTACATTGTAATGTAGAAAAGATATTTTGTCAAAAAATATTGCATTCACTTGTGCATGTCCCTGCTTCATTTTCTTCCCTTTGCACCACTGACTCTATGTAACAAGATCATCTTTTAATTGTGTAAAATCTTAGTACTCTGTGCACAACCACTGATAAAACCAAAGGATAGATGTACAGTCATTCATTAATAATGTGCGGCTAGTATAAAATTCCACGACAATTTTTTGGATAATCTGATAGGTTAGCCTATTTTGTTTTAATGCGGTAAATTGTTGCTGTGGGGGCAATAATATCTTCAACAGCTTAACATTAACTGGACAGCCTAGGATACCAGAAGTATTCCTACTCCTTATTTCTCCTTTAGTTTTGAAGATTGCAATTGATTGTTAAAATTGTGCCCTGCCCCTGACTGTCATCATGTAATTAAAGTCCAGTGGAATGTATTGTATTATGGCTCTTTGCCTTTACATGGCCTTCCCAATCACTTAAGCAGCAAATACCATCACCCAATTAACTTTAAGTAGAAACACTTAGACACATGCTCCTGTATTTTGACTACAATTTCATTCTCAGAGATGCTGTTACAAAATTCAAAAGGTTCAAACAGAATGAGGTGCTAAAAGATCCTGAAGTCTCATGGTAGTAATGCTTTTAACTTTGCACCTGAAAATCAACCTGTGGTTTCTCATAATTTTGTCCAGCTGATACCGTCTGATGTACTCTATAATATCTTCTCCAGGCTCCCATACTATGTCTCACTCACTCATTGCCAGATGATATATATATTACACATGACACCCCAGGCATGCTAAAGTGCTAATGTTATTTTTCCATAAAATGGGCATGATAATACTAATTTTTTAAACATTTTGATTGAATATAGAAAGGAATTAATGAAAGCTTAAATAGTTAGCATTAGAGTGAAAGCTTTTAACCAACAAAAACAGAATTAGAGACAGTTCTTGACTTTGCCTTTATCCCAGCAAACTTACTCCAAAGTACTTCAACATGAAAAAAAGTCAGATATTTTGATGCTCTCCTTTGCAGTATACCTGTGTTGCAGTTTCTATAACCAAGCTCACTACTGTCCACCCACTAAAGTTACATACCCAGCCTGCTGTGCACCCTCATCTACCAACCTCAAATTGTTACTTTTACATTTTTTAAATCCTGTGAGCATTCTGCAGATTTACATTTTTGCATAAAGACGATCCTAGCAAGTGAGCATAATGGTAATGTATTCTCTATGCCAGTTTATGATGTAAATTGCTGCCACATTTAGAGTTGATGGATTCCGTGGTGTAACTTAATTTTCAGGCATTTTGATTCACTTCAGCTGGGTTTCTTCTCTAGAGTATGGAGATCTGGGAATTTGCTTTCAAAATGTCCAATGAAATTTATTGCATTGTAGATGAGATTATGACCGGTGTCCTATCCAACAATGGTGATTTCTGTATCTGCAGCTAAAATTCACTTTCTGCTAATGCTTGCTTCAATGTAGTGTCACCTCTTTGTTGAATCCCCATTCTATACCCTCTTCAAAGATCAACTCATCCAAAATATTGTAGTCTACTGTATGTAATCTATACTGCATCAAATCCCCTTTGTATGACATCTCACATTTAGTGACATTCTTATGGTCCTTCAAAGCCACAGATTTAAAACTCTAATTATCTTTTCATACTTACATGGCTTCGTCCGTCCTTTTTTTTTTGACTCTTTGCAACCAACTGATGGTTATACTTCTGGCAGGGAGGTCCTAGTGGGCAGTTCATTCCTGATGTCCCTCTGCTCCTGAACCTCCCTCTCATTCATCAATAATTTCCATGAGACTATCAATGTATTTTTGGCCACCTACTAATTGATTTTCCTTCAGAGCTTTTCCCTCATCATCTGGGGCATTTTCTTCTAGTTAAAGGCACTGTATTTTACTTTCATAAATCATTGCAATACTCTCTAAAAATGTTTTGTTTGCTTTCAAGTTTGTCTTGAAATCATTAGCCCGAGGAGTGGTTGAAATGAGTGTATTTAAAGGTAGACAAGCATAAAGAGAAGCAAACAGCTGGCTACAATGATAGACGAGAAAAAGATTGGTTAAGAATTGAGAGATGCATAAACACCTATATGGACTCCTTGGTCTGAGTGGCCTGTTTCTGTGCCGTATATCTTTTTTCGTAAACAGGAAGTGGGAAGGTTTGTCTGCTGGTTCTTGAACTTCCAATGATAATGGTCTGTCAAAAAGATGGATGAAAAGCAGGTATATGCTTGTAATTGTCTATAAATATACTAAACTCTGCTATCAAAATAATGCTGAGGTTGTCCAAGGGTATCTACAAATTGCTACCTGAGGTGCACTGTTCCATCATTAGCTTCACACAATCATTAAATCTTGCTACCTACTTCACCATTTAAGTATATTGAATGGCACAAAGTTGGCATATTGAAATTATGTGCAAGATACAAGAAGGTAATTCTTATCATTTCAGGTTCAAGTCCCTTTCAACCACAGGTGTTGTTTCCTGCCAAACAACCTTTGACAGAGAAAACAAACTTATAAATATGCGGTCACATTCTTCCAGGTTTTAATTATTAAATGTTTGAAAGCTATCAAATATAAAATTGTTTACAATGTTTTCAAGATAGGATTTACAGACAGTTAGACAGGAAAAAATTAATTAGGGATAGTCAGCACGGTTTTGTGACAGGAAAATCATGCCTCACAAACTTAATTGAGTTTTTTGAAGAATTAACCAAAAAGATTGATGATTTCAGAGCAATAGGTATTGTTTACTCGGACGTCTGTAAAGCCTTTGATAAGGTTCCTCGTGGTAAACTAATTAGTTAGGTTAGATCACATGGGATTCAGGGTGAGCTTGCCAATTGGATACATAATTAGCTCAGTGGCAGGAAGTAAGTGGTGATGAAGGGTTGCTTTTCGGACTAGAGGCCTTTGACCAGTGGTGTTCCACAGGGATCAGTTCTGGGTCCTCCTTTGTTTGTCATTTATATAAATGATATGGATGAGAATATAGAAGGCATGGTTAGTAAGTTTGTGAACAACACCAAAATTCGTGGCATAATAGTGAAGAAGGTTTTCTAAAATTATAAAGGGATCATGATCAAACGCGTCAATGGGTTGTAAAATGGCAGATGGAGTTCAGTTTGGATAAATGCAAGGTATTGCATTTTGGTACAACAAACAAGGGTAGGGCTTATAAAATTAATGGTAGGGCCTTGGGTAGTGTTGTAGAACAGAGGGACCAAGGGGTACAGGTACATAATTTTTTAAAGTTTATGTCACATATAGACAGGTGGTTAAAAAGGTGTTTAGCACGCTTGCCTTCATCGCTCAGTCCTTTGAGTATAGGAGTTGATAAGTCATATTGAGGTTGCCCAGGACATTTATGAGGCCTCCTGTGGAATACTGTGTTTAGTTCTGATTGGCCAGTTATAGGAAACTCATTATTAAGCTGGAAAGGTTTCAGAGGAGATTTACCAGGATGTTGCCGAGTATGGAAGGTTTGAGTTATAAAGAAAAGCTGGGTGGGCTAGGACTTTTTTCACTGGACTGTAGGAGTTGAGAGCTGACTTTATAGAGGTTTATAAAATCATGAGGGGTATAGATAGGGTTAATGATAGGTTTCATTTCCCTCGGATGGGTCATTTCAAGACTAGGGGACACTTTTTTATGGTGAGAGGAGGAAGATTTAAATAAGACATGAGGGGAAAATTTTTTATACAAAGAGTATTTCGTATGTGGAATGAACTTCCTGACTAAGTGATGGATGTAGGTACAATTACAAAATTTAAAAGACACTTAGATAAATACATGAATAGGAAGGATTTGGAGGGATATAGGCCAAAAGCAGGCATGTAGGACTAGTTTGATTTGTGATTATATTCGGCATGGTTGGACCAAAGGGCCTGTTTCTGTGCTGTATGACTCTTTGACTCTATCTGGGGTATCCAGTTTCTTAAATGAAAAAGAACCTGTAAGAGTCCAGGTAGAAAACCCTGTTCTGGTCACTGTTGGTTATAAATTAAATTCAGTTTCTTCATCAATATGTTTCCATTCCATCAAGGAAGGTGGGGAGAGAAAGCCATTACTAGAACTCATTGTGGCAAATGGGCTGTGTGAATTAGATCAAGTGTCAATATTTTGGCAAATATAAGCAGAAGTTTTGGGTTAAAGTTTGGGAAGTTTTGAACAATGGAATAGATCAAGTAGAAATTCAGAGCAAATGTAATTAATTGACAAAGGACTGAGTCAATGGAATGAGAACATATCTGGCCTAGGTAAAATGGAATCAAAGATTGGCAGGCAAAACTGTAACAGAACAATGGGCTGATTTTCAATCAGACAGCAGTCTGAGATTAAGCCAAAACTGAAAGAACTACGGATGCTAGAAATCAGAAATAAAAACAAAACTTGCTGGAAAGCTCAGCAGGCCTGGCAGCATCTGTGGAGAGAAAGCAGAGTTGTTTTGGATCCAATGATCCTTGTTCAGAGTCTGCTCAACTGTAGTTCTGAAGATCCGAAATGTTAATTCTGCTTTCTCTCCACAGATACTACTAGAACTGCTACATTTTTCAAGCAATTTCCATTTTTGTTTCTGAGATTAAGCCAGACTGTTCACAGCCTTGATGTCACATATAATCCCGATATGAGCTTCTGACTGTAGTCACACAGATAAATTGCAATATTGGGCCTCTTCTCCATGAAAGAGAGTAGATTACAAGAAGATTTAAAGAAATTTTCAAAATCATGAAGGGACTGCGCAGAGTATTTAGGAAGAAATTGTTCCCAAAGGCAGAAGGGTCAAGAACCAGAGAAGTTTGATTTTAGGGTATTGGCAAAAGAAAGCTGTTCCAGGTAATGAGTAATTGGGGCTGGAATGAGAGTTTGTTGGAAGCAGATTCAATCACAGCTGTCAAAAGGGAATTGAATAATTCCCCAAGGAGAAGAGATTTGCAGTACCATAGTGAAAAGTGGGGTGGGAAGTGGTTCTAGCAAAGTTGCTCTTATCAAGAGCTGGTATGGATGCAATGAGAAAAATGGCCTTCTGTATTGTAATTCTGTGACTTGCTGAACCCAGTATTGCTGGAAAATCTACTCACTTTTTGGGCATGTGGAAAATTATCAGAGTAAATTATGAAACCTCTCAGAGTAGTTTTGTCTTTAGCTTTGTGTAGGAATACATTAGAAAAATAAACAATGTCTAACATTTCCTATTTATCAGTACCTAAGCTAATGTAAATGTCTATCCAATTGTCTAATAGGTTTGTAACCTTCTGCAAACACCTTAAGTGCATTCCTTATCCCATTAATACTTTTCATGTCAGTGTTATCTGTAAAAGTTTCCAAGTTACCGTTGATTTCTACATTCAGATAATTTATGTGAAAAGGAAAAGATGGAATTTGCATTTGTATAGTAACTTTCACAGCCTCAGAACAGCAAAAACTGCTCTAGCGTTAAATACCTTTGAAGAATGGTCACTGCTGAAATGTCAGAAATCTGTGAATCAATATAAATGGAGCAAGGTCCTACGAGCAGACAGATGAGTAAATAACTCTATTTTGTAGATTTTGGTTGAAGGACAAATACTGAGTAGGGCATCTTGAGAATAAGTTGGTGTCTGACCATTTTATTCTGATGGTGTACAATCCTCGGTGGCACTTGATACTTTGTATTTTCTATCCAATCCCATTTTCCCCTGGATTCCCATGGATTGCAGCTGGAACAGTAATCTGTTGTGCCATACTTCATCATCCACCCACATTAGATAATGAACTGGAAACAGAAGCTGCATTGTCCTCAGCCCTGACAGTTAACCCAATAATCAGTCATAAAGAACAGATTGAATGCCCTGATTTTAAAAGAAAATGTGAAAAAATGAAATCTGTTAGACACTCAGTACTGTGATGTTCCACCAGTCTGTCCCACAAATCTTGGTAGAGCTTGTCGTTGCAGTACAGACAGCCCTCATCCACACAGCACCATGTAATCTGGTCAAGCTTTACAGCCTGCATCCTAGTGTCTTAAAAGTGTAAGGACCAATGCCCCTAAAACAGGAGGATAAAGTGAATCTGGAATACTTTGGAGTTAGTGAGTTAAAGAATTAATTTTAGTCCCAAACCAAATGTGTTGGGATAAAACCCTGAAGAGGTTATTTGTGCTCCATGGTATAATAACTCCAGGAAAAAGCTATCTTCGTTTCCATTCTATCGATGTATTAGAGACAGGGACTCTGGTGTGAATGCTCTACAAATGGTGTTTTCATGTATTATACCAGGGGTGTGTTTTGGGTACTATACAAAATTTGTTGCTTTTATTTTCAATTTATAACAGAGTATTTTGGAATTATAGTTTTACTATGTATTTATAAATCATTGAATTTGTGTTTTAAGTGATTAGTTTAGTTTGTTCCATTTTATCTTCATTTCATTTGTAAATATAATTCTGTTTTTTATTGTTAAAGCAAAGTCTGCAGCAGTGTGTAATTATGTTTCAGTAAGAGACCACTTGTTAAAATTGAAACAAAACAAAACACGATCTCTCAAGTCAGTTTTCAGTCTGGGATTTGACTTGTACAGTAGTAAGCTCAAAATACAGCTTATAACCATGAAGGATAATTAAGTTTTGAATATCAATTCAGTTCCATCTAATAGCTTGCATGTTGCAATTATATAAAAGATTACCTCAATATGATAGCGCGACATTTAAAAAGCAAAAGAATATGTGAATAGAGACGTCAGTACAGAGCAACCAAAATAAAGAGGTGAGAAAATTGTACTCTACCACATTCTGTAATTTTATGACCTGGAAAATCCCTCGTTGCATTATTAATATTAAAAGAGAGAATCCAACCACCTTGTCTTGCCTGGTTGAGGGAAACTTCTCAACAATCAAGAAGCTTGACAATGTCGACAAGAAATCAGCCCAATTGATTGCAGTCCTATTTGCCACATTGAGCATTCAGTCCCCTCACCACAATTACACGTATACTATGTACAAGATGCACTGCAGCAACTCACCAAGAGTCCTCTGTCAGCATTTCCAGGGTCCATAGCCTCTAGCACATGACGGACAAAGGTCGCAGGCACATGGGAACACCGTCACCTGCAAGTTCCCCTCTGAGCCACATGCCATCCTGACTTGAAACAACGGTACCATTCCTTTATCATGGCTGGGTCAAAATCCTAGAAGTCGCCCCTCCCTGCAAAATACTGAAGGATTACAGGGTGGCACGGTGACTCAGTGGCTAACACTGCTGCCTCAAAGTGCAAGGGACCTGGGTTCAGTCCAGTCTTGGGTGACTGTGTGTTTGCACATTCTCCCCATGTCTACTTAAGTTTCCTCCGGGTGCTTTGGTTTCCTCCCACATTCCAAAGATGTGCAGGCTAGGTGGATCAACCACACTGAAATTGCCCATAGTGTCCAGGGATGTGCATGGTTGATTGATCAGTCATGGGAAATTCAGGGATAGGGTAGGTCTAGGTGGGAAGTCCTTTGGAAGGTTGGTGCAGACTTGATGGGTCGAACTGCAATGGAGCGATTCTATGACTACATTGACCACAGCAATCAAGACATCAACTCACCACCACGTTCTTCATGACAATTAAGGATGAGCAATAGACGATAGCTTTGCCATTAATGCTTACTATCCACAAATGAATAAAAATGACGGCACTTTGAAAAAATATCAAAAAACCTGGAAAATCAGGTCTACAAGTTACTGAAAAATTGACAGTCAGCCTCACAAATAAAACCACAGACAGTAACTAGATGCGGCTAAACAATCTAATTATGTTTAATAAAAAAGATTTGTGAAAAAGAAGTTAAACATATGGTACATTTAGGGATAAGAGATAAAAGGTACTGCAGATGCTGGAGAATCCGAGATAACAAGCATGGGGCTGGATGAGCACAGCAGGTCAAGCAGCATCATAGGAGCAGGAAGACTTGACGTTTCGGGCCTAAACCCTTCATCTGATGAATGGCCCGAAATGTCAAGTTTTCCTGCTCCAATGATGCTGCTTGACCTGCTGTGTTCATCCAGCCCCATGCTTGGTACATTTAGGGGCTTGATTAGATTTCCAAAAATGGATTGGTGTCAAATGAGTTAAAATGGTGAAAGACATGATTTAGCAAGCAGCATCACTGTCACCTCTGAGTCAGAAAATCATGATCGCCACACTAAACACTTGAGCACAAGATCTATGCTGACACTCCAGTGCAGTAATGAGAGTACGCTGCACTGTCAAAGGTGGCATCTTTAGACAAGGTAGGTCTGCCCTTGCAGGTGGATATAAGAGATCCCATGGTAGTGTTGCCAAGAAATGCAGGCAAACTTCCTTGTGAGACAGTAAGAACTGCAGATGCTGGAGTCAGAGATAACACCGTGTGGAGCTGGAGGAACGCAGAAGGCCAGGCAGCATCAGAGGAGCAGGAAAGTTGATGTTTCCAGTCAGGACCATTTCTAGAGAAGGGTCCTGACCTGAAACATCAAGTTTCCTGCTCCTCTGATGCTGCCTGGCCTTCTGCGTTCCTCCAGCACCACACGGTGTTATCTCAAGTTCTTCCTTGTGTTGTGGCCAATATTTATTCCTCGGATCGACATTACTAAATGGCAGATTATCTGATCTTCATCTCTTTGCTGTTGCTGAACCTTACTATGCACAATGTTCCCTACATGAGAACAGAAACCACATTTCGAACGTAGTTACTAAGACAGTAAAATCAGACAAGATGGCGGTGGAGTAGGTGTTCCGTGCCTGGGACTTGTCAACTCCATCTGCTTTTCTTTTTGTTACTTTTATTCTCTTCCCTCGTTTTTTATTTGCTTTTCAATTTTAGTTTATTCACTTGTTGTCGAAGAGCTCGGTCACGGTGATGGTACCAGCAGCAGTGAGTGGGCCCAGCAGCACTGACTTGAGTGGGCCCAGCAGCGCAGACTTGAGTGGGCCCAGCAGCACTGACTTGAGTGGGCCCAGCAGCGCAGACTCGTAGCAGCAGCATTAGAGATAAGTTTGGGTTCCTGATAGCATCTGCATTGTTGAAATAGTCCCAGTGCTGATTCATGGCTGCTGCTGCAGAGGCAAGTTTGGGTTTCCGACAGCGTCGACTTCCAGTGCTGATTCATGGAGGAGGTGTTGGAGGCAAGTTTGGGCCCAGTATGAGACCCTACGGCGTCAGCAGCTGCACCGGTGAAGTGGGCCTAAAGTGGACTTTTGGCGGCAATGCCCAGCAGGATCAGTGGCATGCGCATTGGCGAGGTCCAGCGAAGACCAATGGTGGTGAGGGCATTGGTGGAGGTCAGATGATGCAGAACAATAGCAACTTTCATTCCAATGGCAGCAGCACAGCAAACAGGGCTCATGCCTGGCCATCAGGCCTGTGATTGAGCACAGAACAAGAAGAACTGTACAGTTGGCCACTTGTTTCATTTCTTTATTTTCCTGCCTTTATATTCTTTGTTTTGGTTTATTTTTCTGTGTTTAAAATGGTGCTAGAGAGTGGCAACACTATACAAAACTTTTCACAGTATTTTGTAACAAGATACACATGGCAATAAGTAAATAAATAAAATCAAAATATTTTTGAGACATCTTGTGGTCATAGAAAACACCATATAAATGTAAATTTTCTGCGAATATAAATGGCAATAAAACTATGGTAGTAAAGTTATGATTTGCTTGATGTTTTCAAACAAATATTAGATTTTGATTTCACAAAACATGAAATGATTGTCACTCATCATTATTTCTGGAACAGTTCATTTTCTTGATGTTAATTGATTTGGTGGTGAGGAGGTTCAGGAGTTTTGACTCTAAGATTACAGATGGCAGGCATAGAAAATAATGCAGAGGTGTCCACTCAAGTGATTATTTTTTAAATTAGCTTCAAAACAAGGAGGGATAGAATTTGAAAGGGGAAGCTGACCTGTCTGTGGCAAAAATTTGACTTTGTGACTCACTGAAGTTTAGATGCCAAACAGATAGTTTTACATCACTAAGGGAGTGGTGGTATTGAGAGAAGTTCATGCAGAGGGTGATGCGTGTATGGAATGAGCTGCCAGAAACGCTGGTGGAGGCTGGTACAATTACAACATTTCAGAGGCATCTGGATGGGTATATGAATGGGAAGGGTTTAGAGCGATCTGGGCCAAATGCTGGCAAATGGGACCAGATTAATTTAGGATATACAATGGGCATGGACATGTTGGACCGAAGAGTCTGTTTCTGCGCTGTGCATCTCTACGCCTCTATGACTCCAAGTGGTGGATGGCTGAACCTGTGCGAAAACAGTGTATGTATGAAGGCTGATACTTTGCATGAGGATGATGTGGTCAATGGTTTTCATGAAAATATGAAGAGGAGAAGGAGAACATTTGTAGATGCTTAGGGCACCCCGGACTTGGTGGCAAGGGAGTAGAAAGAGAAGTAGATGACAGAGTAGATGTAGAAATCTTGTCTCCTCTTGTAGGAGAGTGCACAACCAGAGGGTATAATCTCAGAGCAATGGGTCATTTGTTTAAGACAGGCGAGGAGGAATGTCTTCTTTATCCTGTGGCATTCTTTACTATAGAGGGCTGTTGAGGTTGGGGCATTAATCATATTCAAGGCTGCAATAAACTGGGAGCTGAGGATTATCAGATAAGCCACAATCTCATTGAATGGTGAAGCAGACTCAATGGGCTGAATGGCCTACCTCTGCCCCGTGTCTTATGGTCTTTAAAGAGAAGTAATTGCTGGAAATATTTGAACTTCAATCAGATCAGTATTAGCAAACCTAATAAATAAGGGCAGCTTCACTGAGCTAAATATCGGGGCCGAGGTGTTGAAGGAGGATGATGAGAGTAATTGTGCCAAAGGAAGTTGAGGAGGTGGCAGAGAAATCATGTAGTTGGAGAGGATTCCATTTGTGACTAATACCAAAACAAAACTCCGCAGCTGCTGGAAATCTGAACTAAAACAGACAGACAGTGCTGGAAGTACTCAGCAGGTCTGGCAGCAACTGTGAAGAGAGGGTGAGTTCAAAGGTCATCAATCTGAAAGATTTTGTCTCCACAGACACAGCCTGATCAGTATTTCCAGCATTTTCAATTGTAGCTATGATTAAATATCCATGTGGCTTTTGCATTTAAAAACTTAACCAACTACTCCCATGAAACCCACGTAGAAATCTTCGAAGTGATATTAGTGTCACTGCGCATGATATTTTCTAATCAACCTGTTCAGTGACCTGCTCCACTCTTTTGGAGCAATTGTTTTAATTAATTCATGGAATGTGGCATTGCTGGCTTGCCAGCATTTATTGCCTGTCCCCAGTTGCCCTTGAGAAGGTGGTGGTGAGCTGCTTTCTTGAACTGCTGTAGTCTATGTGCTGCAAGTCGACCCACAATGCTGTTAGGGGACTTCAAGTTGGGACTTAAACCCTGGCCATTTGGTTCAGAGGTAGGGACAGTACCACTGTGCCACAAGAGCCCCTTGCAAGTTGATATATGCCCACCTATGTCCCCAGTGAGATCAGTAAACTCCCTTGTCTCTCCAGTGCCACATGCACCTTTTGCACAGCCGTGATGTCTGGGCTGCCATGCTCCACAGCAATGTGGTTGACTCTTAACTGCCCTCTGTGTAATAATTGCTGGACTAGGCAGCGATGCCCTCATCCCATGAATGAATATAAAAAAAGGTTTTTCTTGATGCCTCAGTGCCATATTTTCCCAGGAACACAAACAGCATGGATTTCAGAGTCATTTGGCCTGGACTTGTATCTTTATTCACCTTTCTGATGCCTTTATGCCCTTGCCCATCACAGTCAAACACCTTACTGATTTGAAAGTAATTGCCCCCTTTCAGGATAACCTAACAACTCTGCGATATTACAAATACAGAAGTTGCCAGAAAAGCTCAGCAGGTCTGGCAGCATCTGTGGACAGAAATCAGAGATAATATTCCAGGTTGAGTGAACCTTCCTCATAACTCTGCGAGGTTGTTGCCTTTCACTTGAGTTCCCCCTTATTAACAATCCCAGGGCTGCTGTTACTGACTGGAGCTGCTCATTTGGCAGCTCAATTGATCACTTTGTGAAGTAGCCGAAAGATGTGCAGGTTAGGTGGATTAGCCATACTAAATTGTCCATAGTGTTCAGGGATGTGTAGGTTAGGTGGATTGACCATGTTAAATTGCCCATAGTGTTCAAGGATGTACAGGTTAGGTGGATTGACCATGCTAAATTGCCTATAGTGTTCAGGGGTGTATAGGTTAGGTGGATTGACCATGCTAAATTGCCCATAGTGTTCAGGGGTGTACAGGTTAGGTGGATTGGCCATGCTAAATTGCCCATTGTGTTCAGGGGTGTACAGGTTAGGTGCATTGACCATGCTAAATTGCCCATTGTGTTCAGGGGTGTGTAGGTTAGGTGCATTGACCATGCTAGATTGCCCATAGTGGCCAGGGATGGACAGGCTAGTAGATTAGCCATAGGAAATGTAGGGTCTGGATAGGATGCATCTCGGATGGTTGGTGTGGACTCGATGGGCGGAATGGCCTGCTTGCACGCTGTAGGGACTCTGAATTTCAGCACGCCGTTCCAATGTGTGTGTGCGTGTGTGTGTGTACTGCAGCCCCTTCCTCCTGCAGCTCACTGCACCAGACGCAGATAAACTGTGCGCCCCTCCCACTCCGCTTGTCCTGAGCTTTTCAGTCGCTGCTGCCGCTGCGTCCACCCAAACAAACATGAGCTGCAGTAACAGCACCTGAGCTGTCAGCAGAACCTGCCTCCCCCACATCCCAAATGTGAAATTACAGCACTGCTCGGCATATCGATGCAAAAATGGAAGTTAAGCATGACCGCCTGTCAGAGGAGCCTTACGATCAGCTGAAAGTGAAAACGGGACCGAAGGAGACGCCTCAGAACCCAGCCCGAGGGGCTTCTCCTAACTTGTACAGTGCGGCAAAGAAAAAGGATTATACTGTGTCAGTCTATCTCAATAACAGGGCAAAGAGCGAGCATGTAAGCTGTGTGTTTTATCTTACCTTTCGGTGGAAAGGCTGAGGGGAGGATTGCAGGGGTAATAGGTGGGGGTGGAGGGGCTGTTGGATTGCTACATAAAATATTTGGCCAGTTTAAGTGGTATTTTTTATGTAACAAGAAAAGAGATATCTTACCGACTGTCAAGTTACAAATTCTCTATGCTTGAAATTATACTTAATCTATTCCGGACAGCACAAAGCCGAAGTTGCTCGTGAAATTTAACTTTCAGCGGCAACCAGGCAGAGACAGCCTTTAGAGAATGAGGCGGCTTGGCCAGCGGCACTGAATTCCCTGGTTACGGTCAGGGCAGAGGCTTGTTCTCACGCTGTGGTAGTAAAGCTCATCTTCAGTTGGAGTGAGTGGCGTGTAAAACTATCCAAGTGGTGACAAAAGTATTGATCAGTGGCACATTTAATGACTTGCTTGAATGTAAGTGTCCATTAATTGCATTAATGAGCAGGAGGTATTCTGCTTTGAAGTCTTGGCATGCCATTCATGGGGCTGAAACTAATAGTGAACTTTCAAGCCTGGTAGCAATTCCAAACAGTTATGGTGAGTGAATCCTCCCATTATATGTAACATCACCCTTCCCTGCTCCTATTTTAGGCCCCCTAAGTCCCAAACTGTAATCTTTCCATTATGACCCACAGACCTGACTGAACCTTCACCATCAGCTTCTCCTTCCTTACGATTGACGAACTGGCTCACCTGAAACTGCTGCCTCCATCCCATTCCACATCGAGTTACTCATCGTCTCAGTCCTCTCTGATCTACCCTGGCTCCTGCTTCCCAAACATCTCAAATTTAAAGCCCTCAATACCCAGCTTGTTCCATTCAGTTAATCATCAATTTTAAATGTTCCCAGTTTTACACAACTTATCTGACCACCCAGTTAGACCATGGATCTGTGTCTGTGATTTCTCCACGTGTATTATTCCTCCAGTCTGTCATATTAACAGAATGCCCAGACAGATGTCTCCATCAGGGAGGGTGGAAATCTCTCACGTATTCATGCTATTGACCTCTTGCTGCTGGAGAAGGTGAAGAAACCAACAGAGAGGACACAAATAAAATGGTGATTTTTGATGAATAACTTACTTCGTCAAAGACTTCAAAAAGCTTTGTAATGCACTTTACATACAAGTGACCCAAAACTAGGTCAAAGAGATGAATTTTAAGGAGGACTTTAGGATGGAGTGGTTTCAAGTACCATACCTAGGTGTTTGAAAGCAAGGGCAGCAAATATTGGGCAAAGGGAGGGCGTGTGCAAATGTCCCCAGGAGGGAAGAGAGATTGGATGAGTTGTAGGGCTGGAGGAGGTGACAGAGTTGGGGAGAGGCCAGACCGTAGAGAGATTTTAACAAGAAAACAAAGATTTTAACCTGGAGACATTGGAGGACTGGCCGGTATATGTCAGGGAGAACTGAGAGATGGTGGGTAACTGGGACGTGACATGAAATAGAGAAGAAGCAGCAAAATTACAGATGAGCTGGTTCGTTGAGAGTTGATGATGGGATTATGAGAATGCAGTTAAGTCTGTAGGTGTCTGTGGAAGGGATGATGACTTGGGAAGCCGATGGGCCAAAGTAGGAGCAGAGGAGGGTGATGTTAAACAAATAGAAACAGTTGGTTTTTGTCATTGATAGGATCTGTGGCTGGAACTTTAGCCTGGGGCAAACTGAACATTGGAACTAGTAACAACCTTGTTTGGCCTAGGATACTGGTGGAACCATTGGCAAGGATGTGGAGTTTGTGGCACCAGCTGAAACTGATAGGTTTAGTTTTCCTGTGTTTGAGCTGAAAGTATTTGCTGCTGCAAGACTAAATGTTGCATAAAGAGTATTACAGCGCAGAGAGATGGAGTGAGAGAGACAGAGGTCGAATTTGGTATCATCAGTACGAAGGTGAAGATTGACCTAACATTTGTAAATGATATCACCAAGCGAGAGCATGGAAATGAAGAGGAGGAGGAATAAATCCCCAGGGGTGTCAGAATGATGGGAAAAGATACCAATGCTGGACGCTGGCTATAATTAGGTAGTTAGGTGTGTAACCAGCAAGGTTAGTCCCACTGAGCCAGATATAGATGAGAGACATTGAATCAGATAATGTGGTTAATTCTACCAAAGGTCAGAAAGCATTTGAGAAGAAAAGGGAGGGATAATCCAATTCATTTAAATGGTCATAGGAAATGTTTTGTAACTTTGGTTTGGACAACATTAATGCAAAGGCGGGAAGTGGAAGCTGATCAGAGGGATTCAGCCAGATGATTCAGGAGAGATGGTATACATTTGGAGGGTAACTGCATGTTAAAGAGGAAGAAGAAGTTGGAGATGTTTGAGGCTTTGTTTATGAAGCAGTGAAGAACTGAACAGCGGCTTTGAAATGGAAGGGACAGTAACTGAGAAGAGGGGACTATTTACTGTGTTACCTCTCATATGGGTCAAGAAGGAAAGTTGGATATTCATAAGATGCTTTAGCAGAAGTAGGTCATTTGGCCCATCAAGTCTGTTCTGCCATTAGATGAGATCATGCTGATCTAATAAGCTTCAACTCTGCTTTCCTGCCTTTTCCCCATAACCCTTGATTCCCTTACTGATTAAAAACCTGCCTGTCTTTGCCTTGATTTTACTTAACTCAAAGTCAGTGGGAATGAATTTGAGGGAGCAGAAAGGAGGTTTTCTAGATAAGGGAGATGAGAGAGAGACTAAGAAGGAGGTGGGGACTGTGGGTTAGTGTTAAGGGGCAGGGCAGAGGTTTGGATTTGTGGATGAAGGGAAAAGTTGGAAGTAGCAAAGGCAGCTGAGGGGAAATATGAGTTCGATATTGATGGTGTTGCAGAAACCCATGAGTGCATCCTAATTATTGTTAGATGTGGGGAAAAAGGAGGAGAAGGGGATTAAGTATGTGTTTGGTAACAGATAGATTTAATTTAAATACAGTGTTATGGTCCCATTAGAGATCAAAAACTTTAAAGATAATGGATTTCCCAAATAGGTATAAACAGCCAAAAGACCAGATTTCATATTGTAAGTCTTGTAAAACACAAAGTTAAAAACAACGTAGGACAAATATTAGTTAACAGGCAACTGACGTATCAAACTAAAGAATTTGCATCAACTAATTAACTCAATTGAGATGCATCTTATAACCTCTTTCATTGTGCTCTGTACTTCCAGCAAAATCTCACAGTATGAGAGTAGTTTTCATTGTTATACCCATCCATTCAGCTCTCCCTGCTACAACACCAGGTCAAAACTACTGGTGTCCTTCAAGAACCTCAGTCTGAGACTTCCTGATCTCCCTTCCACCAACTGGGTCCACCTCAGTAACTCTTTGTTCCAGAAATCTCTCAAAGTCCTTTCTTTTCTCTCAGCTTCCATTCAAACAGAAAACCAGGGAGTACAGGGGTCCTACTTCTCCACAGTAGCAGGTGCTTTGATCCAGCACACAGAACTAATTGGCTTCTCTCTCTATATCTCACAAAATGGCTTTACTGTAAGTTACTGTATATAGATGTGAAAACTGTCACTTAATTTAAACCGGTTTCCGTTTGAGTTTCACTCCATGGCAACCAGACACTATAGGCCTGCCACTGAGCTGGGAAGCTTCAATTCCAAATTAAACCTTTTGTTAATGGAGGTATTTTCAATCATAAACATCTTGTGAAGTCCAGTGTTCCCAACAAAAGAAACAGTATTACTGCTTGAAACTGAAATCTATAAGCTTTGTTTATTGGCAGTTTCAGGGGCTGACAAATATATCTGAATAAAGAAGTTGCTCTTTTGGAGACTTCAAACTGAACATAAACATGTCTTGTTAATTAGACATATTAATGTATTAACATTCTGAGAACATCTTATCCAATTCCAGTTTATGGGATACGATTCATGACCTTTGCTATGCAGTGATGCATATGTACCATATTTGACTTGAACACTTATTTTAGAGAGCTGAGTGAAGCCTAGTTTATGCAGCAGTGCAGCCATGTTAGTACACTATAGCAGCATGGTTCTGTTACAAGTCCAGTAATCCAAAGATTAATGATTCGGACATGAGTTCAAGTGACAACATTACAGTCGGGGGAATTTAAATTCAGTCAACTAAATTAAAAGAAAGCTATGCTTAACGGCGATGGTAAAACTACCAGATTTTTGTGAAAACAGAATTAATTCACTTTAGGTCATTTAGGATTTAACATCAGACCCACAGCAATTTGATTGAACCTTTTCTGCCCTCTGAAATATCCTAGCAAGCCATTCACTTATGTCAAATTGTTACAAATGAAAGAAAATGGATTAACCAGAATCAACCCAAAACACCAGACTTGACTCAGCCCCATCAAAGCCTGTTGAGTCCTCCACACTAATACCCCTGGCTTTTTGCCAACCCTGGGAGAGATACCCCACAGACTAGGCAAACAGCAGTCGATTATACTTCCTGGACTCCTCCGTCACCGTCTCTTGTATCTGGTGGGACAGGACAGACCTGCTGGGGTATGGGGATAGAGACAGCGAGTCTTGGAGCAGTGAGGGCTGCGAGTCCCAGGTAGAGACTGCGCGGGGGGTGCAATCCTGGAACTTACCTTGGAGCAGTTGAATGCTGGTGCAGAGCGGGAATAGCTGCTGGAACGGGGTTTGGCGCGGACAGTCAGACCACATGCAGAAGCCCCGCGCTGAGCTGCTACAATGCAATGTTTATTCAAAATTTTTTGCCTGACTGCAATGTCAATCCTTTAACGTTGTCTTATTTCTAACTTATTTTTTAATCTCTGTAAAGTAATGCAACTACTTTTTATTCCTCTTTTGTATCCAAGATTTGTACTTCGGTACTTGTACATAAGATAGCACCATAAGCAGCCACTGTAAAAGATTTTCACTGTACTTCTACAATGGAGTACACGTGACAATAAAGAATAATCAGTTCTATTCTATTTTGTTACACACAAGAGAGAGAGCTCCTGTAGATTTTTGACATTGAATTTGGACCATATGAATCAGGTGGCATCAGGTCAAACAAGGTCAAGGAAGCCTCCTGCAGCTTAACACGTGCTGTCCTCTCTCAGCCGATGAATCAGTGCTCCCCACCACCCCACCCCTCCCATGCTGAACACCACTTTGAAGAAGCTCTGAATAACAAGGGCACAGAGTGTATTTGGGTGGAGCGCTGTAATTCCCATCAGCAAGAATGGTTCAGTAGCACCACTACTGACTGAGCTGCTCAAGCCGTGAAGAAAATGGCAACAGACTAGGCTTGTGGCAGGTGGTGACGAGATATATGGGAAGAAAACATGAGCTAAGACTTATACAGTGCTTTTTAACGTGGTATGCATTCCAAGACATTTAACAAGAGTGACAGCACTAAAAAAAAGTTTTGTGGCGTTTTTGATACTGAGCCAGAGAAGAACAAATCAGGAAAGATGCCTGAAACCTTGATCATAAGAGATGTAGGTTTCAAGGAGCATCTTAAGAGGAGAGAGATTTAGAGAGGTTTAGATTTGGAATTCTAACACCTACAAGCAAGGCAACTGAGAACAAAGTGGGGTGATGAAAATCAGGAATAGTTGGTCCAAAGGGTCTTTTTCCCTGCTGTTTGACTTTGTGATGCTGATTTATGATGTGAAACATCCATCCCTGCCTGGGCTGGTATGGGTAAAACTCCAGATCATATGAATGGGTTTTCCTGTTAAGTGGCCTAGCAAACTCCTCGGTTGTATCAAAACTGCTAGAAGTATGGAAGGCTACTAACTTCTCAGAGCAATTATAATGGGGTAGAAATGTCAACTTTGGGCATTCCAGGAAGAATTTGTTTTTGAAAAAGCTTCAATACAAGAATTCCAAGACCCATGATAAAGCTTTCATTATTGTCTCTGGTGAGATCAGTGAACTGGAACATAGACTGACCAACAGACCTGGGTCTTATGTTTGGTATAAGACTGTGCCAAGTGATGTGTCATTACGCAGCACTGCAAAGTTTTTATTTTATTGACTTTAATTTACTCTGATTTTTTTTGGCATACTGATTAATATGTTTGTGATAAATTTTCCTCTAAGCTATCTTAACAGAGATGACAGTGTATTTACAGTAAATGGGCCCATGACTGTAGTGAAATAACGCATTAACTGGTGTTTTAAGATTCCATCTCATAGGGGGACATAACTTTTTCCCTGTCTGCCATTTTTAGAGAAATCTTAAATGCATTCGTCATAGATATGTCTGTTTCATTATTGCAAATCATGACCAATGGAATCCTTCACTCAAAGTGTATACCATGGGAGCTCCATTAAACAATATCCTATAAACTGTCTTTGTTACATATTGAGTTTCTAGTAACTATCTAAAAGTTTTGACATTTCCAGTTCTTATTGTTGGGAAGAACCAATAATGATTCTCGGCAGGTGAAAATATACCTGATTTCAAGAAGTGGTGAGAGTGCATGAAAAATGACATGAAAGAAAACTGCAAAATTCACCTCGTAAGAATCTAGAGGAGTGACTGACTTGTAACATGCATTGCTGTGAGAATTATTTTGCCTGGAAGGAAACAATTCTTCATATTTGTACATTCTGTTCCAATTAATGAATACCAGGAGATCCAGGGATAACCTAAATCATCCATTTCAACTGCTGTTGTTGGCTATTGGAAGAATATCAATCATCAGGTGAAGATCAACACACAAGCAATGTGTTTATAAAGCATACAACAGTTTATTTGAATTCAAAGATACTTCTAAATTCCATTACTCTAAGAAGTCATTCTTGACGGTTTCTGAACACAACACGCTCTTCAAAAGCAGCATCAGAATGTGTTCCCTATTATGGAATTACCCAATTGTTTAAAAAAGCATTTGTTCTCCTTGATCTATCTCTCCTGAAGTGGCAGAAAATGCATAGAATAATTAATAATGGAATAAAAGCTGGGCTGCTAATCTGGAACAGGTTTGATGGACTGAATCCACTATTATACAGTTGGTGTCTATCTCATGGAGAATCATAGGGACATTTATCAGTATTTGAGAAGAGATGCTTGCTGTTGAAGCTTTTCAACTTGCACTCATCAGGACAAATGCAAGAGTGCCAAATTTCAAAGTGGGTATTAATTTATACAGCATGAGAAAATGGTACTGTTTAGTTGGCAAGTTAACTGAGTGGTCACAATGTTGCCATGAAGAATACATGAGGGAGCTATTATCCACCATGCTTTTGTTGGTTTCAATAAAGGTGCAATGTTTCTTTTTCCTACAGATAAATAAATGTAACTTCTAGCAAGCCTCAATCAATCAACGCCCTTTTTGTACACTGTAATTTTTTGCTCCCTTTTTAAACTTGGCATTCTTGCATCTGTCCTGTTTAGTGAAAGATGTAAAGCTAAACAGCATGTCTCTATATTAGGAATGATCACTGAGGTAATTAATGTTTGCAATAATTAATATTTCTTGAATTTTCTTTGAGTGCATAAGGAAGAAGATTAGAGTTTGGAAAAGGGAAACAAAAAACACAATTGTTAAAATGGCATGTGTAGGAGCATTATATAATTAGATAGCTTCAAATATTTGTCAGCTTAAAGTAAGATATACATTTCATATGTTTATACATTTTTAGTTTTTGATATGTTTACATTCCCAGCTGACTTTATATAATTTCTGAGTTTGTTTAAGAAATGGAACAAACAGCAGTGCACAGTAGCAGATGAGAGGTTCAGAAAGCATATCACAAGATGGCACAAGTGGGAGATTACAGAGAATGAATGAATGTTGGGGGAAGTTGCGCTGATTTAATTCTAATGAGCTCTTTGCTTTTGAATAAACGTAATTTCTGATCAAGTGTAGGATAAGTGGCATTTCCTATAATCAATACAATTTAGATGCTATTTAATGTGTACCTGATACAACTGGTATTGGTTATACAGGATCAGTGCCTACGCAATAATTTATTGGCTATGAGGAGATTCATAATAACCTGAAGTCATGAAAAATGTATTCTAATTGCAAGATCTTTCCATTAAGAAACTTAATTTTTTCTGATTTTATGTATCAATTTTGATCTCTTCCATTTTATTTTCTTGTTTATGAATTGTGATGTGAGATAGTACAAGTCTATGTTTTATTGGCTATGTTATTATTAATATATCTTGAGGGGAGAGAGCACCTTGATGAACTACACCTGCTTTATCCCCAGAGCCAACTATATTCCCTGTCTTCATAGCAAACTGTGAAGGTGGATTTACTGTCACTGCTGTTCTCAGACCGAAACAATGTAGAGATACAGAGAGCTAAAGAACTAAAAGACAGTCAATAAAGGCTGGCATCCTTTATCTGCTTCGCACATGGTCTGCAGTTACATGCTGCCTTCTAGATGAGGTAGTGAATAAAAGGAGTCTCACCCTGGTGAGATTCAGGCAGTGTGCAATGCCAGCATCAGGAGGACAAGGATTTCTGATTCGCTTAGAATTCAGATGCTTGAAAGTCCTGGAATAAAATGTTGCTCTGTACAGTCAGTGGGGATGTTGTGTTCGGAGGTCCCATGACAATGGGAAAGTTACACTTCCCTATTCTTTCAGGATATGGAGATGGAAGTCAGAGAGACCAAATGCAAAAGCGTGGGGAAGTGAATTTTAAATGAACATGCCCACCTGATGGGCTTAGGTGCAATATTGGATTTCACTCTGCATTGAAGTCTAGGGACAGCAACATAAGGCAAAGTGTAAAATTGTGTTCCCCACCCTTACCCACCCTCTGGATGCGTTTACAAGTACTTTAAATTAAAATTGCACCCTTAGGTTCTATGGGCATGAGCTTAAAATTCCAATTTGACTACTCAGAAGGAATATCAACACTCTTATATTGTTTCGCAATCTCCCAATCCAGAGATTAACATGGGAGTATTATGGAGAAAAAGCAGGTGAATTGAGATGAAGTGCACAGCAACTGTTATTTAAATAAACATCAGATTGCCCAAGGGCATGAATAGGCTGTTCATGGTCTTAAAGTTCTTATGTAGAAATTAGATTGGATCCATACAAATCACGAAAGTGATTATTTTCCAATTTATTTTTCATCTTTGTTTCTTAAAAACATGCTGGCTGTAATTCCCAGATTCCAGCAACTGTCCATTACCTCAGTCAGTGATCATTCTTAAAATAGAACACTGACTCTCCCAACATATAGTAAAGATTTCCATCATGGAAATTTTAACTTTATTAAGTGTCTGTGATTTCCTGCCATATTCCCCCTGTGTACTGCCACCTGCTGAAAATGTAGACTCAGCCCTTAAATAAATAATCAATGGTAGGCTATAAACATAGGCCAGGCAGAGGCATTACTGTTTTAGCCTGTCCTACCTTATACATGCTTTTATCAGCAGTTGTCCTGACATGTTTATAAGTGCTAAGACCATCAGTTGATTTTTTTTTTTATTTCCCTCTTCCACCTTGCACTGCCCCATTACTGTCCGTGAGACTGCAAGGTCAGTCATACCATCTGTATTGTAGCCTGGGTACAAATGGGTAATTGAACTTGGGACCGTACCTATACTAAATGCAATTCAGTGCTAGTTCTGACACTTGCTCCCTGAACCACTATTTTATTATAGGAGACTAGTTGAGATTGTGCTTCAAAGGTTTTCACTGTAGCAGATGGAACTGCTTAAGGGGAGGCGATGACCTAGTGGTATTATCGCTGGACTGTTCATCCAGGGACCTAGGTAATGTTCTGGGGACTCAGTTTCAAATCCCACCATGGTTTATGGTGAAATTTGAATTCAATTTTTTTAAAAATCTGAAATTAATTATCTAATGATGACCATGAAACCATTGTCGATTGTTGGGGAAAAACCCATCCGGTTCACTACTGTTCTTTTAGGCAAGGAAGCATCCTTACCTGGTCTGGCCTACATGTAACTCCAGACCCACAACAATGTGGTTGACTCTTAACTGTCCTCTGGGCAATTAGAGATGGGTAATGAATGCTGCCTAGCTAGCGATGTCCTCATCCCATGAATGAATAAAATAAAAACTATTTTGCTGCAAGAAGTGCAGAAGGTAGAGTTTTTAGTTCATGAGCTGAATCTTCATAGCTTCACAAATTTAGTATAAGCCGCCATTAGAAAATAGGTGCATCTTCCTTTGTGTTTAGTTGACTTTAAGTGAATCACCTCAACAAAATACTTACGCATCTTCCAGCCTTCAAAAGCACAGAATTGAACCAAGATGGTCTGTTTTCCCTTGTTACATAAATGAACATTGTTGCTAACCTGCAGAATGGGCCTGTATTTGTGACATGAAATATGGAAACTTCTTTGGATAACCAGGGCTGAATAAAGGCAACAAAAACAGAAATTGCTGGAAACGCTTAGCAGGTCTGGCAGCATCTGTGGAGAGAAATCAGAGTCAATGTTTTAGAACTGAGGAAAGGTTGCTGGACCTGAAACATTAACTCTGATTTCTCTCCACAGATGCTGCCAGACCTGCTGAGCTTTTCCATAAATTTCTGTTGTTGTTTCTGATTAACAACATCCACAGTTCTTCCGGTTTTTAACTGAATAAAGGCAATACTGGAGTCAGTGGTCTTGTAGGGGGTATGAGTATTGTGGATTTTGATGAGATTTAGGACAGAAATGGACAAGAAGTCAGTGGGACCAATCTCAATGTCAGGAATATATTCCTCCATCTTTTATGCTGTTGACTAGCTCTGTGGCTAGTTTCTCATCAATCTTGAATTCCCCCAGTTTGCCATGTTCAGAGCTGATGCTAGGAAATGCGCAGGGCAGCGCTGTACTCATGGTGTTTATTTAAGTGCACGACCAACTTTTAAGGATGGACGGGGCATGTGGGAATCCAGTTGTTTGGAGGAAAGTCTGCTTGGTGATCAGTCGTTGCAGGAATGCCCAACTACGATGGACTAGAATTGGCCATCAGGGTGGGGTCGGTAGTTAATGAGGTGCATTTGGCAAGACATAGCAAGAAATCCTGCTGGGTATGAGAATCTTTCCCTAAAAGACTCGATGCGACAGACATGTGACCAAAAATCGTTTGGTTCAGCCCAGTATTTTTGATTCACTTTGGGTTATTTATGCAAGTGCTTTCCCTCGGGAGATTACGATAGCTGGAGTAAATTTGTACGTGTTGGGCCAAATGGCCGACCTCTGTCATTCTTTGCTTCCTTATCATCTTCCAAATGAAGTTAATTGTTAAAGAAATCCATCAAACTGAACCAATACTCACGCGATTGTTTTGTTTTCTCCACCCTAGTCACAGCAGAAATGCATCGTGGGTTTTGCCCTCGTGTGCTGTTTCGCTATCTCTGTTGCTCTGATATTTTCAGCTGTGGATATTCCAGGCAGCGGCGGTGACATGGAAGACATTACCGAGGATAACTGCAATAGGAATTGCCGGTAGGAATACGTTTACTTGAGATACACTCGTTAATATCTTGCCCCTAATTATCCTCCTCATCCCCACTCCCCACCACCAGAGTCACAATATATAGGTACATCGGGGTTTGGCTCTAGACATTTTGGCAGCACTCCAGTACATCATCCAAATGATACACGTTCACGAATAGAAATCTACCATCCTGACTTGGAAATGGTCCTAACTGTGTCAATGGGTCAGTATCTTGGAACACTCTCCCTATTGGCTTTATGGAAGTCAGTGATTATAGGCAGGCCACTTGTATGTTATTCTCAATCTCCTTGCTCATGTGACTTCACACCAATTATAGCCCGACCAGTGCTGCCATAATCGAAAGATGATAAAACAGCATGGGCTGGAATTCAAACCCAGAAGGTTTCTGGCCAAGTGGCTCAGTATCATACTGGGCAGGAAAAGTGTAGCCGCAGAGCCAGCTGTGTGTTCCCTCCTTTCTCCTGTGCTATTGATGCAGATTCAGTTTGTATTGAACTCTTGCCAACTAGCCATAACCTATTTGAACAGCCAGGATGTGACAGTAAGCTTTTGTGATGAAATGTTTCCCTGTGCTTGCTGATCTCTGCTTTGATTCTATCAATTTTTAAACTTTGCTTGTGTAAATATCGATGGTAGAATTCAATGAGTTGCTAAAGTGCTCTTGTTCTGTAACAAATCAGACCTTCCGGATGTAGTGATCTGGATAGAACAGGCTGCTTGACATTGTGAAAGAATGGGACACGATAGATTGAAGTATACAGGGCTGTATGTTGTGTTGTGGCAGGGGGCATGTTCCCCAGTTGGAATCCAGTAGTAACCCCACTGTGTCCATTTCTGGGACCCCTGATGGGATGACTGGTCTGACAGGCAGGTAGCTGCCCCATCAGAGTTACTTTTAACAGTAGATGCTTCGCTGTGGGTTTTGTTGATGGGTTATGAGCTCCTGCGGGGTTTAAAACATAGCCAATCAGTAATCTGTCAATCTCAGGTATAAAGGTATGGCTGGAACTATCATACGCTTGTGGAAGGGAAGTCTCCACCCTGTATATTAGCTTGGACATTCTAGGTAATACAAGCCTCATTTATTCAATTTGCCAGGAGTGGACAGTGCAGGATTCTATCTAGGTTGACATTTAGAGCAGAGCATGTCATTGGATTGCCTTGACATCAGTTGTAATCATTAATTCAGACATGTTCATTTTATTTGGCGACTGTGGGAGTCATAGAGTTATAGAGATGTACAGCACAGAAACAGACCCTTTGGTCCAACTCGTCCATGCCGACCAGATATCCTAGATAAATCTGGCCCCATTTTCCAGCATTTGGCCCATATCCCTCTAAACACTTCCTATTCATATACCCATCCAGATTCCTTTAAATGTTTTAATCGTACCAGCCTCCATTACTTCCTCTGGCAGCTCATTCCATACACACATCACCCTCTGTGTGAAAAAGTTGCCCCTTAGGTCCCTTTTAAAATTCTTCCCCTCTCACCTTAAACCTATGTCCTCTAGTTTTGGACCCCCCACCTCAGGGAAAAGACCTTGTCTATTTACCCTATCCATGCCCCTTATGATTTCATAAACCTCTATAAGGTCATCCCCTCAGACTCTGACACTGTAGGGAAAATAGCCCCAGCCTATTCAGCCTCTCACTATGGCACAAACCCTCCAACCCTGGCAACATCCTTGTAGATCTTTTCTGAACCTTTTCCAACTTTGACAACATCCTTCCTATAGCAGGGAGACCAGAATTGCATGTAGTGTTCCAAAAGTGGCCTAACCAATGTTCTGTACAGCTGCAACATGACCTCCCTACTCCTGTATTCAATGCACTGACCAATAAAGGCTTCAAGTGAATATTGACAGACAGCCCAACCCCATTAATGGAGACAGTGAAGATGAGAGAATGAAGGGAGGATCAAGAGTTGGAGCACATGACAGTAAGAGACTAGTGGAAATTAGAAGCAAAGAAGCAAAAACTTTTTTTCATTTCAAGGCAACAGCAGGAAACGTTATCAATACAGTGATCACTGTCCTGGAAAAAGAAATGAGAGGGGGAGCCTGACTAGGACTGGTGTAAAAAATTAGTACCACAAAAAAGGCAGACATGGTTGAGACCCATGCGGGTAACCATAAAAACACCTATATGGCACATGGAACTGAAAGAACTGAGGACTGGTTGAGCTTGATAATTGACGGTATCTGATTGTGCCTCTGTTCGAGGGAAGATATGGAGAGCTCCCTGACCTTCCTGGTGGGTGCTGGAGGTGTAGGGGGATTGGATGTCCATGGTGAAAACAGGATGATTAGAGCCAGGAAGCCCAATCTATTAAAGCCATGGAGGGCATCAATAGGGCTGCAGATGTAGGCAGGAAGAGACTGGGTCAGGTGGAGAACAAACGATGTTGAGAGAGGAAGGAATCAGTTCTATAGGGCAGGAATGAGGTAGAGCATTGGAGTCTACCAGGGCGGCCCTGTATGAGAGCTTTGGGATGGAGGCGGAAGTGAAAAGTTTTGGGACTGAGAATGTTGGAAATTGTGAAGGGAGGATCTCCCAGAGGTGGTGAGATGAGTGACTTTTCTGGAAACAGTGGTGCGATATTTGATGATGGAGTCAGTCGTGATTCGGTGGGGGGTGGGGGAGGCCAGTGGGAGGGGTTTCAGAGAATTGGCTTTAGGCCTTCGCTAGGTACAGCTCACTATAAGATACAACAAGAAAATCACCTACCACCTGTTCAAACCTTATTCCATCTCTAACTATCACCAGTTCCGATAAAAGGTTTCTGTCTCCACAGATGTGCCTGAGCTGCTTAGTACTTAGACCATTTTTATTATTATTATTATTATTAAAGCTGCTTCTGGTGCTATAAACAGCTTCCCTTCCATTTATTTCCTCTGCAATAGCGATGACAAACGGCCACAAAGTTGTAATTCTGTTTGAAATATTCCAATGGAGCTGCCTGCAGGGAGGTGACTGTGTTGAATCTGTCAGTGAGAATCCCATCTGCCCCCACTCTGGACTCAAACCCAATGTTCATATGTGCAGACTGATGGCTCTAAAAGACTCGCACTCGTGTTGAGAAAACCTTCCTTATTAAGTAAATCATGCCACAGCCTGAACAATGCTAATGAATCTGACTGTAGAGCCTGTCACATCAGATTTATGGATTGGCAGTGCGCATGAATAATGCAATTATAACTGTACCCTGTGAGCTCCATTGCCAACACTGAAGTTACAGCACCCCCCACCCGACCCACCCGACCCAACCCCCCCGCCACCAGCACCATCGCTTGTACACAATTAAAGAATCGGAACTGCAATGCCAATTACCATTATTTCAAAAATTTAAACAAAAAGTCTTGGCAGTGGTTTTATCCAGAGACTGAAGTGTTGGGGTGAGCAGAGATTAGAAATAGAAACCCATCTGCTGCTCCTGAAGTGAGACCCGAGCATTGGTAACTGCTGAGTGTCCCTTTAGGCCCCCGGGCGGGGGGGGGGGCCCGGGGGTGGTGAGTAAGTGCTGGGCACCCCCCACCCCCCAACCTCCCATGAGTAAGTGCTGGGATTGGTTACCATGCTCCTCCATGTGAGGGAACCCTTCCAGGGAGTGGGCAGATTGCAACACAGGGCCCGGGAAACTGGAGGATCTGCATTTCTATAGCACCTCTCTGTGGCCTTTGAATGTCGCATGGTCCTTTACGGGCGTTGAAGCGATTTTAAAGTGCGGCCATTACTGTCATGTACACAGTGGAGGAAATTTCCAGCCAGAAAGACAAGGGCAGCAGCTACAAGGGAGTACAACCACCTGCATATTTCCCTCCAAGCCACTCATCGTCCTGCTATGCAGCTATATTGTAATTCCTTTACCGTCACTGCGTCAAATTCCTGGAACTTTGTTCTTTACCGCACTGAGTGCCTTTACCCCCCAAGGCCTGCAGCACTTTAAGAAGGCAGTTGATTCAATTAGGGCTAGGCAAGAAGGCTGAAGGTTTGCTATTCTTTATTATGAGAGGAGTTGATCATAAAAGCAATTATGTTATGCTTCAGTTTTACAGGACAATGGTGAGACCACATCTCAAATACTGCATGCAGTGTTAAGGAAGGATGTAAATGCATTCTGAGGAGGTTTATTTGTCTGGAATGAGTGGGATGCTTAATGTGGAAAGATTGGACAGGCCCCGGCTTGTTTTCTCTGGTGTTTAGAAGGGAGAGGGATGAACTGATTGAAGTGTACAAAATCCTTGATAAGGCGGACGTGGAGAGGATACTGATTCTTAAAGATCAGTCCCGACTCAGGGGACACTTTGTTGAAATTAAGGGTCACTCCTTTCGGGCAGATATGTCAGGAAGGAATTTTTCTTTCTTGCAGGGTTATGTAACTTTGGAGATCTCTGTCTCCGAAAGTGGTGGAGATAAAAAAAAAAATTCAATAACCATAAGGCAGAAGCAAATGGATTCTTGTTGGACAGGGGAACCAAAGGTTTTTGGAGGTAGATGGGAATTTGGAATTCAGAACATAGACAGACCAGCTGTGATCTTATTGAATGTGGCTTGATGGGCTGAATGGCTTTCTTCTGTTCCTGAGCCATATGTTCACACGTTTGTGATTGCTGGCCCAGTCAGTGATGTGCACATCTCATAGAAGAGTAAAAAATAAAAATGTGGAAGCCAATTTGAGCGCAGCAAGCCCCCACCAACAGTAATGTGATGATAACTAGATTGTCTCTGCTTTAATGATATTGATCGAAGGTAAAGCATTGGCCAGGATGCTGGCGAAGTCTCCCTTGCATTTCTTCCAACTAGTGATCTAGGAGAACCGTTACATCTCTGGTCCCACAAAAGGTGTTCCTAAAAACAAATGTAAAAGTGACTCCTTTGGACCCTCTTGCATTCTCCATTCACTCCTTCCCTGGGTTGATCTGAGCGGGAGATTAATTGCTGCTTCCCGCTCAGACAATTTGGTAAAATGGTGATGGGCGCCTGATGGTGTAATTTGAACCTGACATGCATGGGTGAAGCCAGCTTCGGTGGGTGACAGAGCCACCAGTTCAGAACAACAGGTTGGAAATGGTCTGTTCCGCTATTGGTACCTAACTGAAGAGATTCAAGACAATTGTCCTGTTCACTTCCCACGGGTTAAAGTTGGTCTTTGTTATTTAGTTCCAGTTGGAATTACAACTCATTCTGTAAAATACGGAAAGGTATTTGTGTCTTACACTCTCTTGTAATTTCAATCACTTTTTCTTCTCTGTATTTCAGTCCTCAGATTCTGCCTCTAGCCCTAGCCCTCATCTTTTCAGGAGCAAATGGCTTTGCACTACACGGGATGTCATTCCTCACTGGGATAGCGCATTGGAAGGCAAGCCCTGGTATTCCCAGAGTTGTTTCAAATGTTAAGGGTGTTATCAAAGTTCGCAAAGTCCCCAATTTACCTATCAGATAGACCCAGGCTAACAGAAAACACTGACCAGGTTTTTATATTTAACAAGAACTGCTAGTTATTACTAACATATAGATTCTAACCACAAATAAACAGCTACGAACTGTCGATTATATAACTCTACTAGTTAAAGCATTAACCCCATTCTTGAACAAAGAACAATACAGCACAGGAACAGGCCCTTTGACCCACCAAGCCTGCACCAACACAATTTGCCCTTCCATAATAAAACTGTCTTCACTTACAGGATCTATATCTCTGTATTCCCTTCCTATTCATATATTCATCCAGGTGCTTCTTGAATGCTGCTATTGTGTCTGCTTCCACCACCACCTCTGGCAGCACATTCCAGGCGCTCACCACCCTTTGTGTGAAAAACCTGCCTCACACATCTCTTTTAAACTTCCCCCCTCGCACCTTGACCCTGTGTCCCCTAGTAACTGACCCCTCCACCCTGGGAAAAAGCCTCATACTTCCCACTCTATCCATGCTATTCACAACCTTCCAAACTTCTATTAGGTCGACCCTCAACCTCCTGCGTTTTAGTGAAAACAAACCCAGTCTATCCAAGCTCTCTTCGTAGATAAGATCCTTCATACCAGACAACCCATCCTGGTAAACCTTTTCTGTACTCTTTCCAAAGCATCCATGTCCTTCTGGTAGTGTGGTGACCAGAACTGTATGCAATATTCCAAGTGAGGCCTAACTAAAGTTGTATAAACCTGTAGCATAACTTGTCTATCCTTATAGTCAATGCCAGTGTGATGTGGAGGTGCTGGTGCTGGACTGGGGTGGACAAAATCAGATGTCACACGACACTAGGTTGTAGTCCAACAGGTTTATTTGGAGTCTCACAAGCTTTCGGAGCACAGCCCCTTCGTCAGGTGCAGTGAGAGAGCAGGGTATACAGTCACAGAGTTTTTAGGCGGAGAGGCGTGGTATATTGGTGAAACCATGCAGATGTTATGACAACAAATGAATGGTCACCGGACCATAATTGCCAGACAGGAATGTTCCCTCGCCACCAGGGAACACTTCAGCAGTCAAGGACATTCAGCCTCCGATCTTCAGATAAGCATCCTCCAAGGCAGACTCCAAGATACGCAAGAACACAGAATTGCTAAACAGAGACTGATAGCCAGGTTTCATGTCCATGAACAAATATAGAAGTTGCTGGAAAAGCTCAGCAGGTCTGGCAGCATCTGTGAAGAAAAAAATCAGAGTTAACGTTTCAGACCTGGTGACCCTTCCTCAGAACTTTCTGATTTTTTTCCCTTCACAGATGCTGAGCTTTACCAGCAGCTTCTGTTTTTGTTCCTGATTTACAGCATCCGCAGTTCTTTCGGTTTTTTTTTGTATCCATGAAGATAGTCTCAACTGTGATCTTGGGATCATGTTGTGCTACATCTGATGTCATCACACTGTTCTGTATTTGTAAAATCTTCCTTAGTGTCCTGTTTTGACAGCATTACCTTGATTAATTGTTATGATCTCTCTACCTTGATTAGTTTGTACAGTTTTGAATTAATTATTACATTCACAGACCCTCTCCCCCGCCGCCCCCCCCCCCCACTGCCACAATCTCTCTCTCACTCTCTCTCACACACACTCTCTCTCTCTCTCTCTCCCGCTATCTCTCACACACATGCTGTCACACTCTGTAAAGTGTGTGCACACACACAAGTGCATGTACACTTGTGTACATATCTATGGGGTGAATCATTTCGGAATAAAACCAGCCTGATTGCAAGTTAAAACCCTGAGACAGATGCTGAACAAAGCCTCACACCTACAATTCAGAACTTGACCTGTGATGTCACCTTTTGTATATTCCTATGGCACTGCCTGGTTGTCATGACAGCACAGCACTGACATTGACATTATAAACACTTTACACACCGTCTAACACTCTTGGTCACCTGCAGAGACTTATTATCTGACACCCGTTGTATGATCTTTTGATCTCTCTGCCTATAAACTCTGTGTCTGTGAGCCCTGCTCTCTCACTGCACCTGATGAAGGGGCTGTGCTCAGAAAGCCCATGTGATTCCAAATAAACCTGTTGGACTATAACCCAGTGTCGTGTGACTTCTGACTTCATACTCGATGCCCCTTGCAATGAAGGCAAGCGTGGCATAAGCCTTTTTACTACCTTATCTATCTGTGCTGCCACCTTCAGTGATGTGTGAACCTGCACTCCCAGATCCTTCTGCATATCAATACTCCTAAGAGTTCTGCCATTCACTGCATAATTTCCAACTGTACTTGACCTTTCAGAATCCATCACATCGCATTTGTCTGGATTAAACTCCATCTGCCATTTTTCTGCCCATGCCTCCAACTGATCTATATCCTGCTGTATCCTCGGACAATCCGCCTCACTATCTGCAACTCCACCAATCTTTGTATCGTCCACAAACTTGCTAATTAAACAAGCTACGTTTTCCTCCAAATCATTTATGTAAATCATGAAGAGCAGAGGTCCCAGCACTGATCCCTGTGGACCACCACTAGTCATAGGCCTCCATTCCGAAAGGCATCCTTCCTCTGCTACTCTCTGTTTCCTATGATTAAGCCAGTTCTGTATCCGTCTTACCAGCTCACCCCGATACCATGTGACTTCACCTTTTGTACCAGTCTGCCATGAGGGACGTTGTCAAAGGCTTTACTGAAGTCCATGTAATCAACATCAACCGCTTTTCCCTCATCAATTATCTTCATCACCTCCTCAAAAAACTCGATCAAGTTAGTGAGGCACGACCTCCCCTGCACAAAACCATGCTGTCTATCGCTAATAAGTCCATTTGCTTCTAAAGGTGTGTAGATCTTATCCCTGAGAATCTTTTCCTATAATTTCCCTACCACCAACATGAGACTCACAGGCCTGCAATTTCCAGGATTATCCCTGCTATCCTCCTTGAACAGTGGGACAATATTGGCTATTCTCCAGCCCTCTGGGACCTTATCTGTGACCGAAGAGGATACAAAGATATCTGTCAATGCTTCAGCAGTTTGTTCTCTTGCCTCCCTCAATGTTCTGGGATAGATCCCCTTAGAACCCGGGGACTTATCTACCTTAATAATTTTTAAGATGCGCAACACCTCTTCCTTTTTCATAGCAACTTAGCTTAGAAACTTGACACTCGCTTCCCTGAGATCATCCTCCACCAATTCCTTCTCTTTGGTGAATACTGACACAAAGTATTCATTTAGGACTTCACCCTCTATTCTAGCTCCACATGTACATTCCCTCCTTTGTCCTTGAGTGGGCCAACGCTTTCCCTGGCTACCCTCTTGCTTTTTATATATGTATAAAAAGCCTTGGGATTCTCCTTAATCCTGTTTGCTAATGACTCTTCATGACCCCTTCTGGCCCTTCTAATTCCTTGTTTAAGTTCTTTCCTACTTTCCTGATATACTTCAAGGGCTTCATCAGTTTGTATCCTAGACTTTACGTATGCTTCAGTTTTCTTTCTGACGAAGGTCATAACATGCCTGGTCAGCCAAGGTTCACGTAACTTGCCCATACCTATCCTTCATTCTCACAGGAACATACTGCTCCTGAGCTCCTATCAGCTGCCGTTTGAAATACTCCTACATGCACAATGTAGATTTACCCTCAAACAACTGCCTCCAATGAACACTGTCCAGTTTCTGCCTAATATTGCTGTGGTTCACCTTCCCCCAATTTAACACCTTCACCTGAGGAATGCTGTTATCCCTATCCACGAGTATCTTAAAACTCACAGTGCTGGTCACCACTCCCGAAATGCTCTCCCTCTTTCAGCCAAGTCTGTGTAATTGCAATAATGTCATAGTTCCAACCAAAGCTCTGAGTTCAACTACCTTGGCTATTATAATTCGTGCACTGAAACATATGCATTTCAGGCCACCTCCCCTGCTCTTTGCAACAGCGTTTCCCTGCTTGTTGTTCCTAGTCATGTTTTCCCTGGTTTCTACCTCTCCCTCCAATTTCTGCATCTTCTGCCCTACTCCTCTGCTTCCCATCTCCCTGCCATATGAGTTTAAACCCTCCGGAACCACTCCACCAAGTGTCCCCCCAAGGACATCAGTCCCAGTCCTGCCCACGTGTCACCTGTCCAGTTTGTACAGGTCCCACCTCCCGAAGAACCGATCCCAATGCTCCACGAATCTGAAACCCTCCCCCTCACACCATCTTTTCAGCCGCGTATTCATCCTGTATATCCTGCTGTTTCTACTCTGATTAGCTCATGGCGCTGGTGGTAATCCTGAGGTAACTACCTTTGAGGTCCTACATTTCAACTTTCTTTCTAGTCCTCTGTATTCTGCTTTTAGGACCTCATCCGTTTTTTACTATGTTGTTAATACCGACCTGTACAATGACGCTGGCTGTTCACCCTCCCCCTGCAGAATGTCCTGCAGCTGCTCCGAGACATCCAGGACCCTAACCAGGGAGGCAGCGCACCATCCTGGCCTCTCATTTGCGACCACAGAAATACCTGTCTATTCCCCTTACAATTGAATCCCCTATTACTATAACATTTCCAAGTCTATCTCTCCCTCCCTCTGCAACAGAGCGAACCATGGTGCTGTGAACTTGGCTGCTGCTGTTATCCCCTGAGAGGCCATTCCCCTCAGTAGTATCCAAAACGGTATATCTGTTTTGAAGGGGAATAGCCACAGGAGATTCCTGCACTCCCTGCTTAGCCCTCCTGCTCTGCCTCGTGGTCACCCATTCCTTTCCTGCCTGTGGAGTCTGAGCCTGCAGTGTGACCATCTATCTGTACATCCCATCCACGACACTGTCCACCTTGTAATGCTCCACAGTGTTCCCAGACGCCACTCCAACTCAAACTCTGGCTTCCAGGAGCTGCAGTTGGAAACACTTCGTGCACACATGCAGCTCCCAGGCTTCCCACATTGAGGTGCAGACTACGATTTGGAGCTCTCCGACTGTGTGTTACCGCTTTAAGTGAATTAATCCTTGCAATGTTAGATCATTTTAAGACAAAGCCAAAGCTTCTGATGCTCTCTGCTCCGATAACAATTTCTCAAAACTTTCCTGTTACTCACCAACACCAGTTTCCAGAAACAGTTTAGGCTTGCGCTCCTTTACTTGTGGAACTCTAGCTGCAGACCTTCTGTTTGGTCTGAACCTCGCCTCCCCACTTCTGATTTTGGTTAGAGGAGCAAGGAGGGATGGAAGCTCTACAGTAATCTTTGGGGCTAACTGTTCATTAATGGCAGGTTCTTCTACAATACACTACCTGCCCGTGCTGACTGCGAAGTCCGCCCCCAGAATGCAAATGAACGATGACTCAAACACCCTCTGGTTGGATCTGAGATTCTAAACCCTGTCCCCCCCCATACATACCAGTACGTGCATACACACGCGCACACAAACTGAAACAGATAGACAAATAAAATCAGTGTTCTGTTGGAGAGAACATATATGGGGAAATAGTTCAGTGGCCCCTGATCCTTTTGCTTGCCAGGATTTTCTCCCCTTCAGCAAAAGCAAAAATTGCTGGAGACACTCAGCAGGTCTAGCAGCATCTGTGGAGAGAGAAACAAAGATAATGTTTTGGTCCAGTGACCCATCTTCAGGCCCTGGACCTGAAACTTCAACTCTGCTTTCTGTCCACAGATGTTGTCAGACAGCGCTACGTTTCTGCAGCAATTTCTATTTTTGTTTCAGATTTCTAGCATCCACAATTCTTTGTTTTTTTTTCTCTCTATCCTTCAATCTCTTTTCTCCAAGTTCTGTTCAGTTCTATACAGGAGTCACAAGGAATTGAAACATTGACAACAGAATCTCTTAGTAACTGATTAAAAGCCACATCTTACAGCAGCTGGTAAGGGAAAATAAATAGGCTTTCTTCAGGTTTTAGGTATTTTACTGGAGAGAAAGACACACCATCTCTCTTTGCAGCAGTCTGAAGGCTTCTGCCAATATTGGTCTCACCCACAAGTTTTCCAACTACTCACAGTTCTCCCCTCAGAGGTCTGAGGAAGGGTCACTGGACCCGAAATGTTAACTCTGATTTTTTTTTTCTTTACAGATGCTGCCAGACCTGCTGAGCTTTTCTAGCAACTTCTGTTTTTGTAGCTAGGAAAATGTAAGTTTATATGCAGAATAGGGGGTGGGAGGAGGGGTGAGGAGTAAATGATAAGTGGGGATTGTGCCCAAAGAGAGACAAGAACAGTTGGACAGATAACGGAGTTGATAATGATCTGAGTAGGAGTGTGAATAGCTGTTAATGGAGACTGTCAGTGGCTAACAATGGGTAGTGTGTAATGGCGGGCTATGTGATAACAAGGCCTGGTGTATGGGGTGGGGGTGCTGGGACATGGGAGAGTTCAGGCCCTAAAATTATTGAACTCGATATTGAGTCCGGAGGGCTGCAAGGTCCCCAGGCGGAAAATGACGTGTTGTTCTTCCAGCTTGTGTTGATCTTCGCTGGGACACTATTACCCTATATATGGGCTTTTTACCCTATTATTGATGTTGGATAATTTATACACAGATATATTGTCTGATAATAATGTGCATAGCTCTAGGTAGTTTGATCTTAAAGTTAAGGGTTGATGCATCCAATTCTTTATTTCCAATTATTTATGAATAGCTGAAAATGAGGTTGGGATTTTAGTTTACTTTTTTCCTCTGGTAAGTGCGAACTAAGTATGCTTTTGCAAATCATCTCCTGTATTTTACATGGAAACCCTGAAGCAATTCCTCATTTCTTTTCAGGGTCCATCTTGTTGAAAATATTCCAGATGAGCTGGACGATACCGCCAACACCACAAAGCACATTTCCTTGTTTCAGGGCTGGATGGACTTGCTGGATGCTGCCTTGCACAGTGTTGATATTGTCTCTTCCAAATGGGCTCTAAGAAATGGTCGTCTGGACCAAAACCATTCACTAAGCCGCTGGGTAAGTGACTCAACTGAATCAGCAAGTAGAAGCAGAAAATTTGCTTTTCATAATTTGTGGAAGACAATATATTCCTGAACCATAAGATGTAATAGCAATCAGCAAACCTTGAATTCTATGAGGTTGGTGTTGCTACAATATCGAAATATAACATTTTAATGAAAATCTGTGAATCAAATGATCTCATTATATGTTTGATAAATGAGTGTTGGAATGAAACCTGATACTTTTCAGCCTATAGGAGACGTAGAAATCTACTTCTGGAATCTAATTTTCTTTCAAGATTTAGGGCATTGATTACTGACTCATACTTTAATGATGTAGACTCAAAATTAAATGAGGCAGGTGTAAGCCAAGATTCAAATGGCGTCTTGTTTCATGTGGCAGTGCAGCAACTCTCTGGTGCTGCCTAAATGTCAGCCGAGAGTATGTGCTTTTGTCTCCAAAGTGAGACCTGAACCCATCAGTTTCTGAGGCAGAGCATTACAGCTGTAATACTTGAGAAGTAATGACGTGGAAAATAAATGTTTTCTGTCCAGGGAATTGACTTGTTCATGTTCACTGTTCAGTGAATCAGGTAGCATCTAGCACTTGTACGAAGGTACAGATTTGGTGCGTATCTTCTTGTAGCTCTGCAACAGGAAGAAGTGTCCATCTGGTATGACACTCTACCCACTGCCCATCACTGTTATTACTATATAGGCACAGTGCTGTAAACTGCCTTTTTGTATTTTTCACGGAATGTGAGCATCGCTGTCTGGGTCAGCGTTTATTGCGCAGAGGGCATTTATGAGCCAAACACATTGCTTTGGTCTGGAGTCACACATAGGCCAGACCAGTTAAGGATAGCAGATTTCCTTCCACAGAAGACATGAATAAACCAGATTGGTTTTTACAACAATTGACAGTAGTTACATGGTCAACAAGTGTCACATTATTGGCAGGTCAGTTAACCATAACATGTTAAATATCTCATCAGCTGTCCTTTACCCATTTAATGTGCTGTTGCAGTTCTGGGTTCCTTTGGACTGTTATATAGCTAACGTCCTGACAACATAAGTTTCCACGAGTGAAGGATACCCACTACCCACCTCCCATCTGATACATGCATCCTTTCACTTCCCAGTCTGGAGAGAGAATTGACTCCAGAATTACCAATGATCCCTGTGTCATATTCTTTGAGGACTAGAGGACAGGACTAATCCTACATATTTCAGATGGAGGGTATTGGAGTTGAGATGTGGATCAGCCATGATATCAGTCGGTGGTGGGACAGGTCTAGGAGGCTGAATGGCCTAGTCCTGTTCATACGTTCCATACAGAAAATGTGACACAAAATATTAATAAAAATCACATTTGCAAAATTAAGTCAAGTAGTAATAATTCATTTTTAATTTCCCTAGAGAAGGTGGTGGTGAACTGCCGTCTTGAGGTCCTGCCATTCCTGTGGCGAAGAAATATTTACAGTGATGTTAGGGAGGGAGTTCCATTCATTTTGAACCAATAACTGAAGGAATGGTGACTTGTTTACAAGTCAGGTGTGCGAGCTGGAGGGGAACTTGTGGGTGTCAAGAAGTTGGATAGAATACTTGTTGCTTGGAAGGCAGGACAATAAAATTTGGTCTTTTTAAAATATTGATGTTTGTAAAATGATAAGTGGAAGGCAGTGTGTGGTCCCTTTAAAAGATGATGTGCTCTTTCTAGGCTTGGAGAGAAAGAAAAGGCCTACGAGCAGCTTGTGGGTTTGCAGGTGCACCAAGCATCTGAATTGCAACATTTGTATCAAAAAGCTATAGAGTTAGCAAGCAAAGCAGCATTTTTATCAAGACAGCAAATTTGAATTTGGCCAATTAATTTGAACTAGGCCCTTAGATACCAAAAAACAATTAAATTTAAATTTGATGGTTTTGACAACATAGGACCAATCCTATTGTAAGAAATTGATATGTCATCAAGAGTATAAAAGATGAGGGCATTTGGAAAATCGGGAGAGAACCAACTGTCTCCTGATAAGAGATCAGCTCTCTAAGCGAAAGCATCATCTAATAAATAAAGGTACTATGACACTCTTAGTTGACATTCCAGATAGAAGAATTCACAGAGAACCTTCCTGACACAAGATCAACAGAGATGGCGCAGAACATTCCTGAAGATGTAACCTGGGTTTTATTTGGAGAGACATAGTTCTAATTTTTAAAAAATTTTGGTTTATATGCATGGAACTTATTATTGGAACAGCATATCATTAGGATTTTTTTTATTCGGGAATAGTTAGTAGTTAGAAGGGAATTGTGTGGCTTGTTAATAGTTCAGTTAATTTGTTCACTGTTAGAGTTAGATAAATAAATTGTTACTCGTTGATTATAGAGAGAGTGTCAGGAGTTTATTTCATTTAACTGCTCCTTTATAACAGATTAGGGATGAGAGACAGATTATACCACTTTTCACGCTTCTTTTAGCAGATTATAGGTGGGGTGTGCCTCTCTGGGTGTTTCAGTTTTAATTATCAGAGGGAGGGTCAACCTCCACTTTATAACAGTGGGCATGGTGCCCCATGCACCTGCTGCTGCTGTTCTTCTGGGCAATAGGGCTTGTGGTGTTTGGAAGGTCAGAAGTGGAGATGTTGTTCTACCAATTTTGTTTGAAATAGAATATCTTTACTACGATAGGTTTATATAGTTACACATGTGGGCTACTAAATGTAATGACAATATTTATAATACTTCAAACTAGCAGACTGACAGGGTAAGGTATTTGGGGCTTCATTTCTACTATACCTTGATGGCTGAGGGCTGGGTTTCTGAAGCATGGCAGATAATCTTAGTCATCCCCACAAAGGAAACTGGCATCTATTTAAGGCTGTTAATTTTCTGATTAAAAAAGACAGTTGTATCTTTTGTGAGCAGCATCAAGAAGGGCCATGTTTGTAGACTGTCTATAAAGCATTGACAACTGTAGGAGCTGGTTAACCGCTTGTACGTTTGTCAGGATGAGTTTAGGGCACATTCCACTACTTTGTCTGGGCAGCCTGATTGGATTTGTAAGGGCATCAGACCAATCAGAGGGAATCCAGATAAATCTGCCCGGTTCGATGGACAACTTACGTCAAAAATATGTAAATGTGGATAATACTGGAAGATTGCATTTTGACAAATAGAGCAGATAGAAAAGAGACCTAAATGTTTCTTTGAGATTTATAAATGCTATATGATTTTTATTTTTAATCTGTAAATGCTATTTGCCAGGGTGAGAATATATTTGAGAAGCTGCAGGAATTGAAGACTCGTAACGTTGGCCTGAGAATCCCGATTAATAAATTCCAATTTGGATCCCAGGATGTGACAAATCTGAAAGTGAATGGTAAGTAAAAATCTCACCCTAAAATTGTGGATAAGCAAGTGGTCCATCAGTGAATACTTACAAAAACAGAAAGTGCTGGAGAAGCTCAGCAGATCTGATGGCATCTGTGGAGAAACAGAGTTAATGTTTCAAATCCAATACGACTCACCTTCAGAACTAATAATTAAAACTACCTATCGACTGTTACTATGCAATCTTGGCCTCCAGTAGCTTCTCACTAGACAACTACTGTATGAAAATATTGTCTAGGTTTGTTGGCCACTGAGCTCCTCAATGAGGAACACCATTAAAGACTCTTCTCAAAAAAAAAGTTCATGTTCCAATGCAGTCAAGTTTCTTCAGTGGTAAAGCTGAGGTCTGATTTTAATCCTAAATTGATTTTCAGTTTTTCCCAATGTGGTGACTTTAACGGTGATTGATGAAGAAAGCAGGACAGTGTGGAGAGGCAGGGAGAGATTGAAACACTTCAGTAGGTTAACTGAGGCATGGAATTGTTTTTATCTTTGTGTGGAATGAACCACTGCATTCCCTTTGTAAACATAGAGGCATACCTTTGAGGTAGAACATAGAACATTACAGCCCAGTACAGGCCCTTCAGCCCTCGATGGTTTCACAGGTCGGTGCAACAATCTGAAGCCCATCTAACCTACACTATTCCATTATCATCCATATGTTTATCCAATGACCAATTAAATGCCCTTAAAGTTGGTGAGTCTACTATTGTTGCAGGCAGGGCATTCCACGCCTTTACTACTCTCTGAGTAAAGAACCTACCTCTGACATCTGTCCTATATCTATCACCCCTCAATTTAAAGCTATGTCCCCTCATGCTAGCCGTCACCATCCGAGGAAAAAGGCTCTCACTGTCCACCCTATCTAATCCTCTGATCATCTTGTATGTCTCAATTAAGTCACCTCTTAACCTTCTTCTCTCTAACGAAAACAGCCTCAAGTCCCTCAGCCTTTCCTCATAAGACCTTCCCTCCATACCAGGCAATATCCTGGTAAATCTCCGCTGCACCCTTTCCAATGCTTCCACATCCTTCCTGTAATGCGCCAACCAGAACTGTACGCAATACTCCAAGTGCAGCGGCACCAGAGTTCTGTACAGCTGCAACATGACCTCACATCTCCAAAACTCAATCCCCTATCAATAAAACCTAACACACTGTACGCCTTCCTAACAACCCTATCAACCTGGGTGGCAACTTTCAGGGATCTATGCACGAAGCACAAGAGGTTCAGAGGGGATGTCAGAAAAAATGTTTTCACCCAGAGGGCAGTGGGAATCTGGAACTCACTGCCTGTAAGGGCAGTAGAGGCAGAAACCCTCATAACATTTAAGAAGTATTTAGATGTGCATTTGCATTAGCAAGGTATACAAGGCTATGGGACAAGTGGTGGAAAATGGGATTAGAATAGTTAGATGCTTGTTTTTGACCAGCACAGAATTGATGGGCCGAAGGGCTATTTCTGTGCTGTATGGCTTTAAAGAGCGAATAGAGCAGATATTGATTGGAGAATTAATTTTACCTACAGATTTTCTATGGAACTGACTCTGAAATGTTTATTTTAAGATTTTGAAAGCCTTTTTCTTAACTATCAATGATAATGACCAAGGTGAAAAGGTACTTAACAACCTTTTGGAGCTGATAACTCATAATGTTGGTTATACTGTCAATGAGTGAAAAATCTTGCTAATATTCATTTCCTCCAAATTAAAATGTAAGTTCTCTGAAGGGCTTAAACAATTAGAGAATGAAAGAACTTGCATTTATATATCCCCTCTTAGGGTCTCAGGATGTCCAAAAGCAATTTATATTGAATGAAATCATGTAACATAAGAACTTTGGCAACCTGCAAATCCAATTATAAGGACAAAGTTTGTATTCTGGAATGCTATTATTGTGCACTGAATCCTGTGCACTGTTATGAGATAATGTCCATATAATTCTTTAGCAATGCTCTTCAAGGGGGGAATATTGAGGGAGCATTCCCTTACCCTTCTTTGAAATAGTGCCATTGGATCCAGCACCTGAAAGGGCAGATGGACCCTCAGTTTAACACAGCAGTGCATCAGAAAGAGAGTCCCTCTGATTATGCAGTGTTATACCAAAGTGGCAGGCTAGATTTGGTGCTTTGGTCTCTGGAATTGACCTTGAATTGGCATGGTGGCTCAGTGATTAGCACTGATGCCTCACAGCAGCAGGGGACCGAGGTTTGATTCCACTCTCGGGCAACTGTCTGTGTGGAGTTTATACATTCTCCCCGTGTCTGCATGGGCTTCCTCCCACAGTCCAAAGATGTGCAGGTTAGGTGGATTGGCCATGCTAAATTGCCCATAGTGTCCAGGGATGTGCAAGCTTGGTGGATTAGCCTTGGGGAATACAGGGGTACAGGGATGGTGTGGGACTGGGTGGGATGCTGTTGGGATGGGCTGAATGGCCTGCTTCCAAACTGTAGAGATTCTATGAATCCTCAACCTTTTGACAGAGGCGAGAAAGTCACTACTGAGTCCCTACACAAGTGATTGAATTGATCAGAGCTTGATTTAATTGTAATCTTTCAACATAATTAAATCTGTTTTTACTTCATCCTCAGATTTGTTCTCTGGTTGTTGGAACTAGAGGATAACCGCAACAGGACTATGTCCTACATGATTCCTATAAAGTGAGAACTAACCACTGTGACTTAATTCCATCACAGACGGTCAGTTCCCTTGACACATTGATGATAATACCATCAAAAGCTCACTAAGAAAATACACATTTGGGTTCCTTTGAAACCTAAGGATTGTAATTGCTTCAGATTGGCAGTTAATTGCATTCTGGATAATTGCCTCATTTTGCCATGGTTTTTGCTCTCACAGGGCAACATCTTCGGCTGCTAGTTATTATTTTGGAAATATTCCCTGACGTTTTATGCAGAGTATTCTGCGTGCCAAAGCTAAGGACCATATACTTCATAATCAAATAATTAATTATCAGTTTCCTACAGTTATATATTTGGTAAAAATCCAATGAAACTGCCAAATGTCAATCTCTCTTGTTCCCTATTGGGGATATATTTAGGGATTAGTGTCAGTGGTAATTAAGTGTTCCTAGGCATTCCTTTCTCCCTTTTCTATCAGTTTTTCACTTCCCTCTTTCTCCTGCCATGAACAGTTCTACCCTTCAGTTTGTGGAAATGGAGCTAGAGTTTTGTCAATGCCACTTGTAACAGAGACTGTTACAGACTATATTGGAAAGTCCTTCTATAAGCTTAAATGAAAAGAGAATTGATTCTCCTTGGTAGGTGTCCCTCTCAGCATGTTGCCTTGGTGTACTTAACATGCTGATGGCTACGATGAGGTTCTGTCTTAATCTTGAGGGGCTCTTTGTCCATTGAGAACATTGCAGTCAAGTGAAACCCCTCCGTTGTTCTGGCATCTACATGCCCAGATATCCTGGCAGGGTATCAGGAAGGGAGAGAACTCTGACTAAATTCACCATCCCTAACGAGGCCTATGAAAGACAAGTATAGGGTTTGCGTCTGAGATTACTTCATAACAGACCAGGAAGTGAACCTAGGAACTGACTATAATGTTGCTTTCTTATTTGGAACACAGGCAGTCTTCTTATGGAATACTCTTTACACTGCCTATGTACAAATCCAGTCTCGTATGACTGGTTTAACCCCTGTCTTCGATCGACATGATTTCAAGAAAAGATTATTCAGTGATTTATGTGCATGCTGTTTGTGGGACTTTGCTGTGTGCAAATTGGCTGCTGTGATTCCTGAATGAGAACAATGACTATACTACGAAAGTACTTCACTGGCTGTAAATTGTTTCAGGGCTGTGCTGACGTCACTGATGTTGCTATATAAATTTAAGTTTGGTTGTTTTTCTTAACTACTCAAGCTCCTGAAGCAGGTGTGCTGTCTATTTACGCATTTATAGTATTCTCTGACTTCCTGTGCATCCTTTGGCTTGCCTGCTGTATGTAGTGTACACATTAAAATCACCATCACCAGTTATAGTAAGGAGTGATAGCTCTCTTAAATCTCTTTCTATGTCTCCAAAGCCTGCAGCTGACTCATAATTCACTCAATCTGCTTACATTTGCAGTGCCAGTTTCAGCTGGGAGTTGTAATTGCTCACATGCTTTTAACCCTTAAATGGTCGCTTGAAGTTGATGTCTTTTAACTTTTCTCACACTAAATAATGTTTCGTTTACCCTCCAGCAGTTTGCATGGGCTGTTGTTTTTTCTTGTTGACATCAGTTCTAGAAGGTTTCCCTTCAGTGCCAATGACAATACAGAAGACTAAGGAAGAGCAAGTTACCGCAGACCAAGGGATAGATGAAGGCATCCATTACACCTGGCATAGCTACAACACAAATAAAGGAACATACTTTGGTTGATTCCTTGCTCGGTGTTACTGTCCAATTGTCCATATGTGAGTGACCATACTGAGCATCACCCCCCATCACCTCTGGTGTGAAATGCCAGAAACGATGGGGCTGATTGAGAAACCTGTGGCTTTAAAAGGACAGAATTCCAAATAATACATAGTGTCCAACATTTTTCTTTAAATAAAGCAACAGAATTTGCATCTGCCCTATGCAAAGGTTTGGATGATATCACCACACTTCACATGTCACCCTTCAGCTCTGCTACTTCTAAGCGTCAAGAATATATTAAATTTCATCTCAATTTGATTCCAAAGAAAAGTTATTGGACTCGCAATGTTTCTCTCATCATACATGCTGCAAGACCCATTGGGTTTCTCCAGCATTTTCTACTTTCACCTTTTATTAAATTTCATGCTGGCCTTTCTGACCTGGAGCCAGAAATTTATAGTTGTCATTCAACTTGCAAACTTCTGTCACTAAACTGCAATTAAACTCTGGCTGGCTTCAGCTTGGCTCATTTACAGTGATTAAACTTCATGGCCAAAGGGACAGGTCAGCTTAAACACAATCCCACAGTGAGAGCAGAATAATAATTAGTCAGCTAACAGTGTTAGTAAGGACAAGTTGCTGACCTCATCAGAGCTGGTTTTCTATTAACAACAAAACTAGGTTATAACATGAGATTTTATTTGAGTGCAACTACTTCTGATATTTTTAATTTTATGCCTGCCCAATTTTAAAAGAATATCTATGTGATAATATTGATAACATATTCTGCCATCAAACCCACAATCTATTGAGTTAGTGATGAGAGATCTTCATTTTGTGTCATCTATGCTTCACTATGTAGCTTGAAGACATTGATCAGTAGCAGTTAATGCCAAGTTGTTGGCTGTTTAACATCCAGGTGCACTGGTGAAATACATCAATATGACTCCTATTATTGGTGGTGAGCTTCGTTCTTCCTTTTGGGTGGTGGACAGGAAGCATATCTACATTGGCAGTGCCCACATGGACTGGCGCTCTCTTTCGCAGGTAATTCATGCCGAGGCTCATGTAAAAATAATGGTGTAATTTTTTATGGTTGATATTTTTATGTCTTTTGAATGTGTGCTGCATCCCACGCAGGAATGTCTAGTCAGCATTGAATTAGAGCCTTTAGACAAAGCGCGCAGTTGCTTGATGATCAATGCAGCTGTATGGACTGGACAAGTATTGGAAACCTATGGAATGTATTGTTGCTCCTGGCTTCAAGCGAGAGATTGAAAAACAAACTGAGTTGTCAGAGGTTGGCCTGCCTTATCTAATTTGGAGGAATAATGCTGGTGGCTGCTGCAGTTGAAGAAGCAGGTACAAAGTATTCGGGCATGAGTGACATTTGTCTTTGACTCACTGAATCAGGTTCAGTCCAATCACAGCACTGTGATTAAACATAAAAATGTCACAGGATTAATATGCAACATAATGGAGGACAAGGCTAAGGTATTACTGGGGCAATGTGTAGTACCAGTGGCATTTTCTATCGCAAAGAACAGAATTAGCCTCTGCCAGGACTATGCATTAGATGCAGAACTTTTTCATTACACAAAACCAGAGCTTTTGTGACGTGAACATAGTTGAAATATGTTTCACTTGCAATAGGAACTGAAAGTGCAATTTTCCCTTTTATGTTAGTTGCCATTGTAAATAAGATATGTATTAAGCTCTATTATGCTCAATGTCCTGGAAGCTGGATGGAGACTCCTTTTGAGCAAAGTTGACAGTCATTGAATTGAACCTTAGAGTTTTTCTTGCATTAGGAAAAGTAAAATTTGACACATCTACAGTCTAACTGTAGATGTGCCTAATGTATGTCACTAGTAACAAATCATTGGAATTAATATTCCAGGATAACTACCATTCTCTTTATTTAATACAATAAACTCATCTATGTTCTTGATATTAGGATCCCATTAACTGCAAATCCAATTATAAGGACAAAGTTTGTATTCTGGACTGCTATATTTAATTACAGTGGAAGAAGTTGAACATTTATTGCATCAAAATGACAATGAACGTCTGCCTTAAGCCTTCTTTAGACTTTGAGCAATGCTTTTTGGTTAAATATTAATTCATGTATCCTCTCTAAGCCATTCATGACTAGGGAGTAGATCACCATTCCTTCAGTGTAAATGGGCCAAAATCCTGCAATTCCTTCTCTACTGGCACTGTAAGTTAAAGGAAAGATTAGCAAAAGTGCTGCAATCCACCCCTTCTAACCTTCAATACCCTTGAAGAATCTATCCACCTCTGTATCATCATAGAATCCCTACAGTGTGGAAACAGGACCTTCGGCCCAACAAGTCCACACTGACCCTCAGAGCACCCACCCAAACCAATCCCCTGTAACCCACCTAATGTACAAATCCCTGAACACTACGGGCAATTTAGTATGACCAATCCACCTAGCCTGGACATCTTTGGACTGTGGGAGGAAACCGGAGCACCTGGAGGAAACCCACGCAAACACGGGGAGAATGTGCAAACTCCACACAGACAGTCGCCCAAGGATGGAATTGAACCCGGGTTCCTGGCGCTGTGAGGCAGCAGTGCTAGCCACTGAGCCACCGTGCCACCCCGAGGATGGTGGCAACTCCTTCGAGCCAGAAATGAATCGGCGATGAACCGAAATGAACAGTCTTAAAATTATTTAATGACCCCGCCTCCATGGCTTCCTGAGGCAGAGTATCCCTACAACTGCATAGTTCTTTGAGAGAGAGAGAGATTTCTCCTCATCCTAAAAGGGTGACCCTGGATTTTTAAACAGTGCCACCTGGTTTTGGACTTACCCATAAGAGTGAAAAAAGACTTTTTCATATCCACCTTGTCAAGATTATTCAGGATCACGTACTTGCTATCCATTCTTAATTTCCAGGTAGATTCCTCTCATATTCTAAATTCTTCCTTCTGAACCTTTTGGCTATTTTTTGCCATCTTTACATTCTGTCCAACCGTCTGTTGTGCCACTAATCTTTGCACATTTCTTTGCTTTTTCCTTAAGTTTGATGCCTTCCCTAATTTGTTTTAGTGAACCATGGATGGTGGACCCTCCCTTTAGATATTTGCTTTGTATGAGAAAGTGTAAGTAAAAAGTGAAAGTCTCCATAGTCCCAGAGGTCTATGGGCTGCTCTCTCATTAGAGGAATACAGACTGGTGGTGATTTCAACCTAAGTTTAATCTCAACCAATATGGGAATTAAATCCTGCAGCATTCTGACTATTCTAAAATAGCCCCTTTAATGCCTGCCACTGTGTTTCTATTGAGCTACTTATGTCATTTAGTTCAGTTGGCTAGATGGCTGGTTTGTGCTGGGACTGGTGGGTTTGAGTTATAAGGAGGGGGGTGGATAGGCTGGAACTTTTTTCACTGAAGCGTAGGAAGTTGAGGGGTGACCTTACAGAGGTTCATAAAATCACGAAAGGCATAGATAGGGTGAGTAGCAAAGGTCTTTTCCCTAGTGTGGTGGAGTTTAAAAACTAGAAGGTTTTGTTTTAAAGTGAGAGGAGAAATATTTACAAGGGACCTTGGGGGCCACTTCTTCACACACAGGGTGGTGTGTATATGGAAAGAACTGCCAGACGAAGTGGTAGATGCAGGTACAGTTACAACATTTATAAGACATTTGGACAGGTACATGAATAGGAAAGGTTTAGAAGGATATGGGCCAAACGCAGCCAAGTGGATCTAGTTTAGTTTGGGAAACCTGGTTGGCATGGACGAGTAGGACTGAAGGGTCTGTTTTTGTGCTGTATGACTCAATGGCTCCAAAATGATTCCAACAGGGTGGGCCCTGCCTTCTCAAACTAACCCCTCACCTGAGGCATGGTGACCCATGGGTTAGATTGTTTCTCTCTCTCTCTCTAATGACAGAGCGACCCTATGGTCCTCCAGGACTGTGGAGACTTTAACTTGGTACAATTTTACCAATTGATGTATCCCATGGCCTAGTAAGCCAGTTCACTTCAGTTAGCTCAGTTTTCATGACTGCATTGCTTCCCTTATTTAAGTTGAAAATACCAATCTTCGATCCATTCAAGCTGAAAGTAAAATTTAATTTATATTTAATTAAAGTATAGAATTTAATTATATTGCTGCTGCTATCTAGGGGTGCTTTTACTCTGAGGTCACTAATTAATCCTGTTGCATTATACAATATCAAGTCTTAAAATGCCTGTTTTTTGCTCAATTTCAGAACATTCTCTTCTAAGGAACTATCTCAAAAATATATTGTGTGAACTCCTCACCGAATCTGCTCCTGCCGATCTGATTTTTCTAGTGTATGTGTAGATTTTTGTCACCCATTGTCCCTTTTATTGCAATCACCTAATATTTTTTCTTTAGTACTTTATCCTGCAGTATATTGTATGTACTATTAGGGGGCCTGTACACCTCTCCCAGTAGCAACTTCTTGTCCACTATTTCTTATTTCCACCCAAACTGATTCTATATCCTCATCTCCTGAATGGAAGTCATCTCTAACTATTGCACAAATGCCATCGTTAATTAACAGTGCCACCCCACTACATTTACCTAACTTTCTATTCTTCTTGAATGTTATATACCCCTTAATATTCAGAACCCAATCCTTATCCTCCTGCAACCACATCCTTGTAATGACAATCAGACATTATTGTTCCGTCAATGTGCACTAACAATTTGTTTACTTTATGAATGCGTTGCAGATTCCAATGCAGAGCCATTAGTTTTGTTTTTTGTTATCTTTGAAAGTCTTTGATTGTTGGGATATTCCTAGGTTTTTCCTTTTTTGTACCTTCCTGTGATCAAATGGTGGAGCAGAGTTGATGGGCTGAATGGCCTAATTCTGCTCCTATATCTTATAGCAGCAGTTCATATTGTGCAGTTATACCCACAATGTGGTTAGGGAGTGAGTTCCAGCATTGCCCAGTGATGTTGAAAGGCCAGCATTTTGTTTTCTGATCAGAGAGTGAACTTGGTGGTTGTGGTTCCACGTGATTGATATTCTTGTCATTCTAAACAGCAGTGGTTGTAGTTTCGGTAGTTGCCTTCAGGAAGCTTTGTAATGTATGGATATCAGATATTGATGGATTAGACTTAACTATCACACCAAACTCTGCCTCCCCACTAGCACACTCAGTAGCCTGGGCAAGTTGCTGCAGTACACCCTGTGGGTGGTACACTTTGCTGTCTCTGAAAAGCACTAGGAGAGGGAATGGATGTTTAAGGTGATGGAGAGGGTGTCAATCAAATGTCCTGGATGGAGTTAGAATGGCATTCATGCAGGTAAGTGGAGAGTGTTCTGTCATACACACTAATTTTACTCACATATTTTGAGAAGTTGACGTTCCAAATACGTCTTGTTCCTAGTGACAATGCGGTATATCTGTTTGATGCAATTTACACTTTAACAAGTATTCATGATTCATTGGTTTAATGCTTTTGTTATTCACAATGAGAAAACGTCATAAATTACTTTTAAAGGTGAATGTGTTTTACAATCTTTCTATGGTATCGCAGACTGGATTCCCCTTTTAACTCTGGTCCGATGCTGCTGAGATTCTGTCCATTTAGTCAAAATGAACAATTGTAAAAGTCAGATATAAATCGGTCCCATGCATTGATAACTGGTTAAAACTGTGAAATTGCCCTATTTTACACAGCATAGGAAACTGGCCCCAGCAAAATTAGATCAGCTAAGAAGCCTGAACTCTGGCAGAACAAAATAGTAATCGGGAAGAGAACTTCTGGCAGCTGCACCATTGGACTAAGAGCAAAACATGTCATCAGTCAAAATCTATAACTTCATAGACGGCCACGTGTTTCTGAGGTGGAGATGATGGTACTTGTAGTGATTGTAATGAGATCAGCCAGGTTGAGCTCATAGAATATGAGTTCTGTGATTGGGGCTGTTAACCTGGTCCAATCAGGGAGCCCTGGCTGACAGATATAAACAGGAGTGTCAGAGGTTCTATTCACTCTGAGAGCTCTCAGGGAGCTGGATCAGTCTCGAGGATTCTCCAAGTGTAAATAAAGGGTGACTTAGTGACAGGATACCAGCCTCAGTGAAGTTATTTCAATAATGTTACTAGGCTAGTAATCCAGAGGCTATTGTGTTCCAAGAAAACACAAAACCATGAACTGCAGTTCATAGTAAACAGGAACATGCAGTGGATCATTTTTGAGAATATAATTGGATACAGTCCAGAAATTCTCTTCAGGTATCTGTAGCATATGTGAAAGTAAAAGGTTAAGCTTCAGTCTCATTTAATTACATTCTCTGTCAATTGTTTCAAATACCTCATAAACAAACCTGAGCTCATTTCATGTTAACCACCTTAGACTGAATGACAGGGTTATTCCTGCATCAACTTGAGTTGAAATCCCATCATGGCAGCTGGTGAAATGTCGATTCAATAATAAATCTGAATTTGAGAGCTTGTCTCAACAGCACATTGCTGCAAGAGTAACCTGGTTCACTAATGACCCTTTCGGGAGGGAGCTCTGTCTAAGCCGATCTGGCCTACATGTGACTCCAGACCCACAGAGATGTGACGGTTCCATAAATCCACTCTGAAATGGCCCCAAAGAGAGCAGACTGAGCCCCACTTTAATACCTTATGTGGGACATGGCAACCTCAACAGTGCAGCATTTGATCAATATTGCACTAAAGAGTCAGCTAGATTATGATTCCCAAACTCTAAACTGGCTTCAAGAACAATAAAATTAAACTAGAGCTACTTGAGGGGAAATTACACTGGAATACAAGAAATAGGAACACAGTCAGGCCATTCAACCTCTCAAGCCTGTCTCACTAGTCTGTTAACTCGTGGCTGATCTGTCCCATATCTCCACTCCTTCAATGTGCCAATCATTATTGTGCTCAACTCCTCTGTTTCAAAAATGTATCTACCTCCTCTTTAAATACTTTCCGTGATCTAGCCTCCACAATTCTCTGGGGTCAAGGATTCTCAGTATTCATTCCCCTCTGGGAGAAGAAATTCTTTTGCATCTCAGTTTTGAATGACTGTCCCCTTATTCTTTAACTAAGTCCCTTAGTTCATTTGTGAAAATTTCTTCTCAACACCACCCCTATCAAGCCCAGTCAGAATCATGTGTTTCAATAAGATCACCCCCTCATTCTTCTAAATATGAATGAATAAAAACTTAACCTGGTTAGCTGTTCTTGACAAGTCAACCCATTCAGGAATCAGTCTACAGAACCTCTTTTGAACTGTCTTTTCTTAAATATTAAATGTTCAAAGTAAATGAAAACAAAAACATTCAGTTAGTCAGAGATAACAAGCGTGGGGCTGGATGAACACAGCAGGTCAAGCAGCATCATAGGAGCAGGAAAACTTGACGTTTCGGGCCTAAACCCTTCATCAGAAAAGCGTTCAGTTAGTCAAATTGTTGACTCCCATCAACACCTTTTCTCTCGTATTATAAATTGTTGTTATCATTTGAATTTTGGCATTCTTGCATTTGGCCTGAAGAGTGCAAGATGAAAAATGTGTCTCTACCTTCAGAAAGGTAGTTCTCTTACTGTCCATATTATTTTGTTCCTGTCTTGCTCTCAGCAGTGTATTTGAAAGTAATCTCTAATTTCTGCTGACTCCAGGCTAATCCTGGAGGGGTGGTGGCCTTACTGCTAATATCTTGCACCTCAAGCACCTTTATCTAGTTAATACATTATTAGAATGAAGTTGATTTTGTATGCAGCACAATCGTCTGCTGTCTTTCATTGTGAAAATGCTTGATTATTGCTTTTAAAATATATCTTGATTTTCAAACCTACCAAAATTAAAATTCTACATTTGTCATATGCTATACAGACTAGCCTTTCAGTCAGTGAGACCATTCAGCCTAAGGTGGTAACACGAAATACACTTAGTTTTGTTTGTAAGGTATTTGAAACCACTAATTGAGAATGTAATTAAATGAGATTGAAGTTTAACCTTTCATTTTTATATAAGCCACAGATGCCTGAAGAGAATTTCTGGACTGTATCCAATCGTATTCCCATAAGAATGATCCACGCGTGTTCTTGTTTACTATGAACCACAGTTTATGCTTTTATGTTTTCTTGGAATACATAAGTCCGAAATAGGAGCAGAAGAAGGTTCGAGGTGACTTAATTGAGACATACAAGATGATCAGAGGATTAGATAGGGTGGACAGTGAGAGCCTTTTTCCTCGGATGGTGACGGCTAGCACGAGGGGACATAGTTTTAAATTGAGTGGTGATAGATATAGGACAGATGTCAGAGGTAGGTTCTTTACTCAGAGAGTAGAAAGGACATGGAATGCCTTGCCTGCAGCAGTTGTAGACTCGCCAACTCTAAGGGCATTTAAATGGTCGTTGGATAAACATATGGATGATAATGGAATAGTGTAGATTAGATGGGCTTCAGATTGGTTTCACGGGTTGGCGCAATATCGAGGGCCGAAGGGCCTGTACTGCGCTGTGATGTTCTATGTTCTATGTTCTAATAAGTCATTTGGCCCTTTTGAGCCTGCTCAGCCATTCAATAAGGTCACAACTGATCCTACCTCGACTCCACCTGCCTGCTTTATCCCCATTTCCCTGAGTAATCCCTGTACCCAACAAATCTACTGATCTGTGTATTGACTGTATTCAACAACTGAGCTTTCTAAACTCAGTAAAAAAAAATTCACAAACCCTTGAGAGAGGAAGTTTCTAGATTCCTCAGTCAGGGACACATTTTCTCAGTGTCTACCCTGTCCAATCTCTTAAATGTTTTTTATGTCTAACCCCAAATGAAAAACCAGGTAAACTGGCAAATGAGACATAGCAGTCCAGCTCAGCTTACCTGGCCAGTAAACTCATTTTCAAGTATTACGGTTTTTCTACTGTTTTTTTTCTTCTCTCTTGGTAGTTTGATTCACCTTAAATTCCAGAAAATATTCCAGATTTGTCCACTCAATCCCTCTCCACAGGACAATCCCCACATTCCAGGAACCACTCCATTGAACCTTTGCTGTACTCCCTCTACAACAATTATAGTGTTCCTTAGGTAAGGAGACCAAAACTTTATGCTGTACTCCAGGAGTGGCCTCAACAATACGCTATATAATGGTAGTTTCTCTTATACCTTTCCTAATTGCTTGCTGTGCATTATTCTTCATTCGTTCATGAGATAAACATTTGTTGCCTACCCTTGATTTCCCCTGAGCTGAATGGTTTATTTGGCCACTTGAAAAGGTAGTTAAATGTCAGCCATATTATTGTAGATCTGGGGTTATATGTAGGTCAAATCAGTTGAGGATGGCAGATTTTCTTTCCAAAATGGCATTAGTGAACCATTTTGTAACAACAATCATTTACAGCTTTGTGATTACCCCTATTGTGACTAGCTCTATAATTTAGTTCAAAGAAAATATAATTCACATTCCCCTCGCTACTGCAATAGGATTTGAGCGCTCTTTATCAGAGTACCAGCCTAGCCAAATGATTAATAGCCCAGTGACATCATCATGAGACCACGGCCTCTCCGTGTTATCTTCCTGTACAAAGAAATTCTAGTTCCTTTGAATAAACGCATTGCCTTACCTCCCACCATTCAAAACACATTGTGCTTTTGTTTTATTTGGATAATGTCATACTTGGCCACGTGAAAGTCAATCTGCTGTGTTATTGTCCATTTGGCCATCTACCTAATCCTGATTTATGTCCTGTTCAAGTGTTTACTTTCCCACCTAACTTTGTATATCCACCAAAACCAAATACGTCCCACTCAGACCACTCACTGAAGTCATTAATATAGATTGTAAATAACTGAGAAACAAATAAACCTCATTGTGGTGCCCAACTAGTTACAACCTGAAATAAGAGATAACAAGGTGTAGAGCTGGATGAACACAGCAGGCCAAACAGCATCATAGGAGCAGGAAAGCTTGACGTTTCGGGCCTAGACCCTTCATCAGAAATGGGGGAGGGGAAGGGGGTTCTGAAATAAATAGGGAGAGAGGGGGAGGCGGATAGAAGATGGATAGAGGAGAGGATAGGTGGAGAGGAGGCAGACAAGTCAAAGAGGCGGGGATGGAGCCAGTAAAGGGGAGTGTAGGTGGGGAGGTAGGGAGGAGATAGGTCAGTTCAGGGAGGACGGACAGGTCAAGGGGGCGGGATGAGGTTAGTAGATAGGAGATGAGGGTGGGAGGAGGGGATAGGTGAAAATGTCCTGTTAATTCCTACTGTGTTTTCTAATCATTAACCAATCCTGAATCCGTGCTAACTAAACCCTTCAACCCTGATGTTGTGTGATATGCCTTGTGTAGCATCTTATTAAATACTTTTAGAACATCCAAACACACCACATCCATTGGTTCCTCTTGTCTATCCTATCAGTTAAATCCTTACAAACTAGCAAACTTGCCAAACATGATTTTACTTTCTGAATTCTGTTCTGACTCTGCTTAATCATGTTAGGATTTTCTAAGTGTCTTGTCACAACTTCCTGGTGATAAACTATATACATTTCAAGATGTGTCGTTCAACAAAATATTTCAGTTTCTCTTGAAAGTGTGTTCTTGGGAGGTCTACATTTTTGTGCCTTCTGTTGTCTGCTGTGCCTCACTTCACAATTCTGTTGCTTCTCAGTCAAAAAGTTGAAACTCCACTTTAAAAAACTTCAGCATAAAAATTGAGACTGACACTCCACTGCAAAACTGGAAAGGGAGACAGAGATTACATCTTTCAGGTGAGATGTTAAACTGAGACCTTGTCTGCTATCTCAGTGTGGGAGCATATCCCATTGCACTATTTTGAAGAAGATTATCCCAGTGACCTGGCCAATAGTTATCCAGCAATCAGCAACACAAAAAGCTGATTGGCCTTCGTTATCCATCGCTTTTTTTTAAAAAGAGTTTGCTGTTCAGATATTACCTTAGCATTTTCTTACGTTACAACCGTGACTATGTTACAAATGTGTTTGACTGTGAAATAGCCTAGAATGTTCTGAGATCACGAAATGTTGTCTATAAATGCTCATCTAATTACGGATGCAGCGGTTCAAGAAGGCAGCTCACTACCATCTTGTAGGGATGGGCAATAAATGCTGGCCAGCCAGAGATGCCCGTTCCCAAGAAGTGAATAAAACAAATCTGATTTTTCTGAAGCATTATCAGTTCCAATACACCCATGTTGGAGTCTCTCCCATCTCAGAACCATCTTTCCATTTTACTTAAGATATTCAGCCTTAATAGCAATGCGTAGACATGTCTCCTTGTAGGGGTAGAATATGTTGTAGGAGAAATCAAGGTTGACAATTCCCATCTGCTGCTTTGCCTTGAACAGAATTCACTTCAATTCCACAGATGAAAGAGTTGGGTATCATCATGTACAACTGCAGCTGCCTTGGCTTAGACCTGCACAAAGTCTTCTCTGTGTATTGGCAGCTAGAGTACCGAGACACTCCACCTGAGATTTGGTCAAAGAAGCTGTTTGGTATTTCCAGCATGCATTCTCCCCTCAAGCTACTGCTGAATGGGCTTGAAGCCAATGTCTATCTAGCTGTAAGTAAAGTTTCATTTTGATACTCTTTGTATTGCCAATTTTGTTAGAGAATGGAGCAGATTTACCCTTAATGAAACCCGTCATTAATCCTGGAAGTAAATATTAAGCGAGAAGTGCAGCTTGCTTAATGACGGCTGTGGGGTTTTCAATTGGTTCTGATTAGGCTTTTGTTGCCCAATTAACACACAGTCCACTAGAGACATCTATCCTTGTGTGTGATACATTGCAGCATAGAGTAGAGAACATGAGCTACCTGGCGTGCATTCGAACTCTAGAAGTGACAGCATTCAGAGATAATAACACTTCTTTGTTACTTCATATCTGGCCAGTGTTGAAGCTGAAACTAGCATTGGCCAGTGTTGAGAAAAATGAATAAAATCTGGAATGAGTGACTATAAGAGATTAGCATTCTTATATAACTCTGCTTTACACTTGTTGACTCACATCTTCCTTCTCCATAGACCTCTCCTGCACCTTTATGCCCCAGTGGTCGCACCAGAGATATTGACGCTGTTCTCAGGGTTATTGCCAATGCTCAGAGGTTCATACACGTCGCTGTCATGGATTTTCTGCCCCTTGTCAATCGCACTAGTGTTCAGAGGTCAGTAAAACATACTCACTATTTGGTTTAATTTCGATATTTTATTCTACAAAATGTGTAATTTAATTTTGGAACCTACAAGCCAGTTGATCAGCGTTCAGGACCAGCATGTTTCAGAGAGGATGGCAAGATTTGGAAACCTTGGATTACAAGAGATATTGATAATATAGTTAAAAAGGAAGAGGAGGCATTCGTAAGGTTCAGGAACCTGAATTCGAGCAAGGCCTTTGGGGAGTGTAATAGAAGCTGAAAAGAAAAACAGGAAGAGTCGGCACGGTTGCTCAATGGTTAGCACTCTGCCTCGCAGCATCACCCAAGTTTGTTTCCACTGTCAGGTGATGTCTTAGACTGGAGAATAGGCAATATCGTTCTTTGTTTAAGAAGAACAACAGGGCTAATCCAGGAAATTATAGGACAGTGAGCCTTACATCAATGGGAGGGAAATTATTGGAGAAGATTGTAAGAAACAGGATTTACTTGCATTTGGATAAGAATGTACTTATTAGGGATTGTCAGCACAGCTTTATGCCAAGGAGAAGGGGGAGGTCTTGTCTCACAAGCTTGATTGAGGTTTTTGATGAAGTGACGAAGATGATTGATGAAGGTAGGGTAGTGTATGTTGTCTACATTGACTTTACTAAAGGATTTAACAAGGTCCCTCAGGGTCAGCTGGTCCAGAAGATTAAATAGTGTGAAATCCATGGTGAGTTGGCAAATTGGCAAAATTGGCTTGGCCATAGAAGACAGAGGGTATTTGTGGAGTTGTGTTTTCCTGACTGCAGGTCTGTGACAAGTCTTAGTGGTTCTACAAGGGTCACTGCTGGGACTTCTGTTGTTTGTAATATATTTAAATGATATGGGTGAAAATTAAGGTGGTCTGATGACATAAAATTGGAGGATTGGTGGATAATAAGGAAGGTTATCAAAGGGCGCAGCAGGATATTGATCAGTTCCAAAGTTGGGCAGAGAAATGGCAGATGGAGTTTAAGTGCAGGACAAGTGTGGACAAGTGAGGTAATGCATCTTGGGAGGTCAAATGCATGAAGAAAGTACACAGTAAATGCTAGGACCCTTAGGAGTATTGATGTTCAGGGTGATCTTTGGGTGCAAGTTCATAGCTCCCTGAAAGTTGCAACATAAATGGACAAAGTGGTAAAGAAGGCATATGGCATGCTTGCCTTCATTGGTCAGGGCATTGGGTATAAAAGTTGGCAAGTCATGTTACAGCTCTTTAGTTAGGCTGCACTTAGAGGACTGTGTGCAGTTCTGGTCGTCACACTATAAGAAGGATGTGGAGGGTTTGAGAGGGTGCAAGAGAGGTTAACCAGGATGTTGTTGGGATTGGAATAAATTAGCTATAAGAAGAGGTTGGACAAACTTGGATTGTTTTCGTAGAGCGTTAGAATCTGTAGGGTCATCTAATAGAATTATATAAAAATTATGAGAGGCATGGGTAGTGTGGATAGTCAGAGTCTCTTTCCCAGGGTGGAAATGCTGAATATTAGTGGTCATAGATTTAATGTGAGAGGTGGAAAGTTTAAAGGAGATATGTGAGGAAAGTATTTTACACAGAGGGTGGTAGGTGCATGGAACACTGTGTAGTGGGAGGTGCTTGAAGCAGGCACAATAGCAACATTTAAGAGGCATTTAGGTAGGCACATAAACAGGCAGGGAAAAGAGGAGATAAAATCTGAGAGAACTGCAGCTGCTGTAAATCAGGAACAAAAACAGAAGTTGCTGGAAAAGCTCAGCAGGTCTGGCAGCATCTGTGAAGAAAAAAAGGTCAGAGTTAATGTTTCGGGTCCGGTGAGTTCTGAGAAAGGGTCACCAGACCCAAAATGTTAACTCTGATTTTTTTCTTCACAGATGCTGCCAGACCTGCTGACTTTTTCCGGGGAATACAGGAATATGGACTAGGCAGGTGGGATTAGTTTAGAGTGGTATCGTGGTTAGCACAGACATGGTGGGCCAAAGGGCCTGTTCCGGTGCTGTGCTGTTCTGTGTTCTAAGTCCTCTTTGGGAATACGTTGGTTGTAAATGTCCCACTTGGAGAATTTGCCATTCCATTGTAAGGCATAAAATTCTGATTTTGATTCACAGACTGTGCTGAAGTTGCTGCCAATACCACAATTACCAATCTGGAATAGAGGAGATATAAGGTAGCCTTTGACAAGGTCCCAAGTGGGACGCTCATGGGATCCAGGTAACCTGGCAGGATGGATCCAAAATTAAGCTTAGTGAGAGGAGATAGAGCATAGTGGGAGAAGGCTGTTTGTATGACTGGAGGCCAGTGTCTGATGGCCTACCGCAGAGCTCAGTTCTGGGTCCCTTACTGTTCATGATATATATAAACAATATGGATGAGGATGTGGGAAAATGATAAGTAAATTTGCAAACGGCATAAAGACTGGCCAGGTGGTTGACAATGAGGAAGAAGGTCTTAAGTTACAGAAGGACATAGACAGATTGGTCAGATGGACAGGTCAGTGGGCAGATGGAATTTAACCCTAAAAAGTGTAAGATAAAGCGCTTTTGAAGAAGTAACAAGACAAGGGACGACTCAATAAATGGCAGGACACTGGGAAGCTCAGAGGAACAGAGGGATCTTGTCCACAGATCCCTGAAGGTGGTGGAGCAAGTTAATAGGGTGGCTAAGAAGGCATACAGACCACTTAGCTTTATCAGTCAAAGCATAGATTATAAAGAGAAAGGTTATGTTGGAGCTGTAAAGGACTTTGGTTAGGCCACAGCTGGAGTCCTGTGTGCTTCCTAACAGCTTCCTCACAACTTATATTCCTACCCAGGCTGGTGTCATCATAAAATGAGTGAATACCCACATTCACATTGTTTGTAGAGATTGTAAACAACAGTGGACCTCACACAGATCCTTGTAGTACCTCATCAGTAATAGTCTACCATCCTGGGAATGACGTGTTTATTCTGACTGCCTGCTTTCAGTCTGTTCAACAACTCTCGATCATGGAGCTGCAATGATGTCAACAACTGCTTCCTGGAATAGTGCCATGGAATCTGCCATGCCAGACCTGAGAGGGCAGACAGGGCTTTGGCTTGACCTTGTGTGAAAGATTGAGGGCAATAAGTGGTGGTGCCCAATGACAGGGGACTGCTGTGCGTGACAATGAGATCGAGAAAACTTCACATTAATGGTCGACACAGATGAAAAGTGGGGATTTATTGGAGCTTGAGGATGTTGTCATAAAGAATTACATTGCTGTTTTAACAGAGACGTCAACCCTACAAACATAAATACATCTCTGTCTATTTTGAAATGTTGATGATATGATGCTATAAAAACATACTTGATATTTCTACAGGATTAATTGATTGGCCTACAAAGAACTACGTAAATATCATAAATTTACTTACGTAAATAACTTGCATGGGCACAATGGGACAGACTGCTTCCTACCATCACTGTTTTTCTGTAATATTATGTTCATCTGCTGCTGACACACAAGCAACGATTTTTGGATTATTAAACGTATAGCAATGCATTTATGTGGTTGCGTAGAGTCAGGAAGTGAGTTACTCATTGCAGTATTCCTAGCCACTGACCTGCTCTTGTAACTACTGTATTTATGTGGTGAGTCCTATACAATTTCTGGGCCATTGATAACACTTATGGTGTTGACTGAGTGGTTTTGAGTGGTGGTTACACCATTGAACATCAAGAGGCAGTGGTTAGATTGTCTCTTATTGGAGATAGTCATTTGCATGGCACAGAAGTTCCTTGCCACATTTCAGTCCAAGCCTGGAATTTGTCCTGATTCCCCAAAGCCTGTCCACCATCTACAAGACACAAGTCAGGAATGTGAAGGAATACTCCACAATTGCTTGAATGAATGAAGCTCCACCAACACGCAAACAAATTGACTGGTCCAGAACAAAGCAACCTGCTTTTTTGGCACCAAGTCCAGAAATATCCATTCCCTCCACTACTGATGCTCAGCAGTAGACATATGTACTATCTACATGATTCACTGCAGAAATTCATCCTTAGACAGCACCTTCCAAACCCATGACCATTTCCATCTAGAAGGACAAAGGGCTGCCACATGATAGGCTACCTATTAAGTTAACAGCCCCTGGTGTTGGAGGTAGAAATGGAAAGGAAATCAGTTAGAGGACTAAGAGGTGAGATACATGGGAACACCACACCTGTAAGTTCCCCTCCAAGCCAGTCACCATCTTGACTTGGAAATCTATCGCTGTTCTTCCAGTGTCATTGGGTCAAAATCCTGGAACTCCCTCCCTATCAAGGATTACAGCAGTTCAGGAAAATAGCCCACCATTACCTTCTCAAGAACAACTACAGATGAGCAATAAAATGTTGGGTCAACCAGCGATGTCCATGTCCCACAAATTACCAAGCTAGGGAAAGAAAAGAATAGAGCTAAGCCCTGAGGAGCTTAGAATCATTTTAGACTGGTTTCAAGAGGTTAAAGTTTCCGCTTAAAGGGCAGTTTTCAGTTGTGTTAAATGTAAAAGTATGAAGTTCTGTTCGTTAGTTTTAAGAAGAAGTTGCCTACTAAAATAGTGCTTGATTAAAATTGCTTATTTGTTAGTTAAAATATGAAAATTTATTGGGTCAACCTTTCAACTGTTCGCAGGATGTTTAAATTTGTTTTTGAAAGCTATCAATCTTGACAGGGATCAGTCATAACAACATCTTTATATCTTTCTGTTCCCCTAGATTCCGCAAAATACAGCATCAGCTGAACTTGGAAGCGAAGGCTGGCAGTGTTAATTATCAGAATATCAGTTTTGTTTGTTCCGCTGAAGGCAAGAAATCCTTGTGTTGTGTTTCAGGTACTGGCCTCTGATAGATAATGGCCTGCGGGAAGCTCTCTTTCTGCGGAGAGTGAGGGTGCGAATGTTGGTCAGCTGCTGGAAGGGAACCTACCTACCAATGCTCAACTTCCTGTGGTCCCTGAAAATGTTCTGCAGTGAGCCCATCAACTGCAGCTTCGAAGTGGTGAGTGTAGTCTACTTCCATAGATTTTCTCATTACTCCATCTGTGGTCTCACCTCTAGCTGCCTTGGTTTACCATTCTGGTATCACCTTCTCTCTGACTCTCCAGTTCTCTCTCCATCTCTATCACATGTTGTGAAGCATGGGTCTTTGACTAACGTTTTGGTCATCTGTGCTCATGTCTCCTTCTGTGGATGAATGTCATATTTTGTCTGGGGTTCTTTTCAATGTTAATTATATGCTGTAGAAATTCAAGTTATTTCTGCACAGGACTCATCATGCACGTGGAATCTCCTCCAGTTGGATTTTCCGCCTAGGTAAGGTTATCTGGTCAGGGTATAGACAGAAGTTTAGCTCAATAAAGGAGTCACTTTAGCACCAAATGGTTGGTGAAAAGCAAGTGATAGTGAATCAGCCACCTGTTTTGCTCTTTTTGCAATTTAAGGTGAAGGGAAAAGGAGGTTGGGTGTGATATAAAGAGGAGAGGAGAAGAATAACTCACTGAGACCTAAAATGGCACATAATCTGGATGGAGGACCAGGTGCCTGTTTGAACTGGATTGGCTGAAATTTAGAAGGCTAACCAGGTTCTGAGTAGGAAAGAGGTGACAGATGGCAAGAAGAGAACTGCCCAAAAAAATGACCAGGGGTAGTGGGAGCAGGAGAGGAGGAAGATCCGGAGAGAGACATCAACAACTAAAAATGTGAAAGAGATGAAAAGACTAGTAGTAGCATCTAAAAGAGCAGGAGGGAGAAAGAACCCAAGATTATCAGGCAGCAGCACCTAAAAAAGTTGTCTAGCCCAGTCTATTCTAGTCCATTGCAGACCAGTCCAGTCCAGTCTGTAGTTCCAAAGGGAATTATTGCGTTCTGAGAAAAGTCAAAGTGCAATATCACAGGAAAGCAAGTAGCCGTTTGGTTGGTGAGTATGTTTTAGTTTTAACTTCTAAAAGACTTGAGAATGTCTGCTGGCCTCCCCCC
>JAHRHZ010000019.1:13447951-13483709 GCA_024137785.1 Ginglymostoma cirratum
TTGTTGAGATTTCTGCACATGCACACTTTGTGAAACACTCTGCCAGTCCACCACCACCCCCCCCGCAAAATGCTCTGAGTGCACATGTGCAAAATGTGTATGTGCAGTATGCCATTTTGCTCATATTTAATGTGCTTATTTTGGTGCTGCCGTGTTTTTGTACTGGCAGAGTGTTTCACAAAGTGTGCATGTGCAGAAATCTCAACAATGTGAACTTTTTGGAGCTGTCAGGAGACACAACCTGAAAGCTCAGCTAATTCTCATAACTGAAAAGTTGTATCAGTAGTAGTTAGGTTTATTCATAATAGTAAAGCTTGTTAGATTGGTTGATGACTATTTATTATTTATTTTAACTTGAGAATTTCAGTTGGGGTAAGTAGAACAATTTATTGAAATGACAAGAATGTGAACATTGGCAGGACTAGTGACCGAATAAAATGTAATGAGTAGAATAATTATTTAAACAGTATACAAGGTGGTAAGGTATGTGATGTGTGACAGCTGCAGAATGTGGGAATTCATGGAGACCTGTGTAATCCATGGCAAACATTTCTTCAGGAAGAGTCTATGGCAAAAGGAACTTTGACCCTGAGTCATTGAGCTGGAGGCCAACCTGCAGACATTGTGATACATCAGAGAGGGGCAAGTGTCACCACAACACTCTTCCAGGAAGCAGTGGCACCCCTTATGATCTGATTTGATCCATGGACAGGAATAGATGGCTGTGAGTGTGAGTGAGGCAGGCTTAGAGATTGAGAAGGTAGAAGTGCAGCCTCAACCCTTGCAATTATCCAACAGGTTTGAGTTCTTGTAGTCTATATGGATAAAGAGGACATGCAGAGTGGATGAGCAAACTGAGCCTGGCTTCGCAATACATGAAACCATTCAAAGTAGAAGAATTACTGTGAATGTAGTGGTGGTGGTAGCAAGGTACAGTATAGTCTGACACAGTTCTCTGTAGCCAAGAGCATGAATCCAAAACACTGCTGCCTGCCCAGTGCTGAGTTCAGAACGTTTTCTCTGGGCAGGAGAAGAATTTGCAAGGTGATTGAGAAGATCCATTTGTCGTGGCCCATGTAGGTATCAATGACATCAGTAAGATGTTAAAGGTGCATGTAACATGTGTAACATAATCATGGGTGACTTGAATTTACTTATAGACTTGATAAACCTGAAGCAGTAATACTGTGCAGGATGAATTCCTAGAATGTATATGAGATGTTTTCTAGAACAGAATGTTGAGAAACCAACTAGAGAATGGACTATTTTAGATCCAATATTAGACAATGAAAGAGGGCTAATTAATAATTTGAATGTAAATGAGCCTCTAGGGAAGAGTAAGCATAATATAAAAGAATGTTAGATAAAATTTGAAAGTGATATAGGTCAATCTAAAACTAGGGCCTTAAATATAAAAAAAATCAGGTGTTGTTTTAAATTGAGAAGCTACATTGTTGCTAGAAAAGCAAAGGTAGCTTTTAAAGAATTAATATGTAGTACTTTGCCACATTACAGAGACAGACCTTGGATTGCTTGTGAACTGCTCTCCGTAGATCTTGTTGGTAAATTCAAAGGGCTTTAGGTCCCTAATATTTAGGGTAATGCATTGTTATTAAAAAATGTCTTTTCATCCAAACCATTATTAATTGGTTACTTTGAGAAGTTTATAAACACAAAGAAGACTGTTTCAGACAGCAATAAATTAAATTGAAGAACGAATGCTAAGTCTTTAAAAATGATATTTTGCCTGGACAGTAAATCAGTACACTCTTTGTGGCAGGTTCGGTAAAATTGGCATCTAGAAATTAATGCAAGACACTAATTCACTTGAGGAATTAACTGATTAATATAAACTGCTTTTACAACTGATTTCATCAAGTACTCTTTAATGGAATTTTTACAATGTAATTACTTAACCTTTTTTTATATGAAGAGAAATGGAAATCAGTGTTGTGACTGCAGAATTCCAATTGAGGGATTTAGCTGATCTCTTAAGACCTACTGCAAAGCCTTAACTCCTCAATTTTGGCACACTCTTGACTTTGTGTCAGAGGTTATAGGTTATAGTCCCAGGCTGAAGTTTCAGTGCTGTGCTACGAGAGTGCTGCACTGTCTGAGATGCTGTCTTTCATAAGATGTTAAATTGAAGGGGAATGTAAAAGATCCATAGTGTCTTTGAAAAAAGAACAATGAAGTCTGTTTCAGGCACAGTCCTATGATGCCTCTTTTTCTGCCCTATAATGGACAAGGCATGTCCAGCATGTATTGAAGTGTAGAGTCCCTGCCTGCATATGGAATATTTATGGAATATTCTGGTGGATTGGTTGGCTCAGTAGGCTGCAAAGCTGGTTGCTATGCAGAGTGATGCCGACAATCTGAAGTTACTATGTGTCTTCTCAACCTCACCCCTCATCTGAGGCGCATGGTGACCCTCAGATTAAACTCATCACCGATTGTCTCTCTGATGAAAGAGCAGCCCTATAGTTATCTGGGACAATGGTGACCTTACCCTAGGTGCCCACTGAAGATTGAAATGCATGAGATATTCAAAGCAAAGCTATAACTTTGGCTAAACAGCATTTACGCTGTTTCCCCAAGAGCAGTCTCCACTTAAGGTAGTGTTGGATACAGGAATGTCCTTTTGGTCATTTCACCACAAGGAGTGGTCTATCAAGCAGATACTAGAGGGAAAGAAATTGAAGCATTATAAATAGTAATGAGGAGGTTAGGATGATAAGGCTTCAAATGAATCAAATGGCTTTATCTTGACTTTCCTTCCAAAATGAATTGTTTTGCCATATCCTTCAGCATCATTAAAAACTTTTCATTGATCCGAGAGGAATAAACAGTGTAGCTAAGCTATAGTTTAATCAAATGGATAATGAACATGTTTTGTGTAAATTATTAGTTGTTCTTCAGTATCACTACTGTAATGTTGTTAGCGATGGTCATTTAATTGTATTCAGACAGACTTAGCATCTTAACTTTCTTTTCTCCTTCAATGGACACAAGAAACAGTTTCATACTCAAATTTGTGTTGATGGTCCTTTCAAGGTTTCAGCCCTGTGCTTATATCTTACAGAAATATTTTGGAATTCCTGCTTCTGAAGGGGATGAGAAGGTCTCATTGTCCAGCATCAATCGCAACAAATACATGGTGACTGACAAAGCAGCATATATCAGTAAGTAAACAATCAATATATTCTCACTTGGTCTGGGGAAGGTCAGATTACCAAATGCCGGGCATGCACCTCAACCAAGCACAGCTACTTGGCAATGACCAAGGAGAGCTCATTGAGAGATTGTGCATTGAAAGAAGATCTGCAGACACTCTGCACTGCAGGCATGGAAGTGCCAGTTGACACCCTCTCTTGCCTCCTTCCAGGCAGTATCCTTCCACCTGCAATATCAGTTGCTGCCCACGAATGTATCAAACGGAATCATAAAAATCACAGATTCCTTACAGTGCCAAAGCAGGCCATTCAGCCTATTGAGCCCACACAGACCCTCCAAAGAGCATCCCAGCCAGACCCACTCTATCCTTGTAACTCTGCATTTTCCATGACTAACCCATCTAGCCTGCACATCCCGGGACACCATGAGCAAATTAGCATGGCCAATCCACCTAACCTGCACGTCTTTGGAGTGTGGGAGGAAACCGGAGCACCCGGAGGAAACCCACACAGACACAGGGAGAAAATGCAGACTCCATACAGACGGTTGCCCGAGGATTGAAAGAATACTGGCTCCTTTTCCTAAATCTCTACCATCTCAATGCTCTTCCAAACAAAACCTCCCATTTACCCCTCTGTGCTTGCTACCATTACCAACTAAGAAAGAACATTTAAATTGCTCAGCCCTAAATTTCTTTCCTCATCAACATAGGTATTATTGCCTACCAAATGCATGTTCAACTCACTTATTCGAACTTCTCCACTCAAATGTTTCTATGACTAGTAGGCATGCAGCATTTTCCCTCAATGATCTCTCTGCCACCATTGATTCAAACAACCATATCATCCTCCTCTAACCTCTCTTCCTGATTTTAATTGGAAGCTTTAAAATAGCTGCTGAAGCTCTTTCAAGAATAACAGCAACACTAAATAATTCCTGTTCAGTGTATCCAATGGCTAACCATTACATGGGCAAAAATCAGCTGGGAATAGAAAACATATGTAAAGGCCGAATTTGATCATTGTCTTTAAAGTTAGCAGGTTCTCCTGCAGAGCATCATTTGCACATAACTATACAAACCCAGAATAAAGACTTTTTGGAAGAATGGTTTTGTAAGATGAGGACATTAAATTAATCCAAGAGAGCTATGTGCTAACTGCCTGGGGGTGGGGGTGATACTGTGGTAATGGCACCAGTATTTGTGTACCAGATAAATCGGTCTAAAGTTCTGAAGGCAGGGTTTCAGATCCTAGCGTGACAGATAGTGAAATCTGACTTTGGGCCTTGTGTGCATTAGTGATGGTATCTCTATTTCTGATCTGGAAGTTCCAGGTTTAAGTCCCACTTACCTGGGAGATCTCTCATTACGTGACTGAACAGGTTGATTAAAAATAACGATGCTAAACGCCTTAATGAAGGAGCGCAGCTGGAGCCAACCGTACCAGGGCAAAATGCTCCTGATCTGATCAGACCCTGTGGGGATCCAGAAAATTGTACTATCATAAATATACTGTGTGCATTTTAAATGTCTGTATATAAGAGATGAAGTTTGACAGAATGGGAGGGAAACGCACAGAAAGGAGAAACTATGCATGGAAGTCTTTAAGTGGCATTGAGTTGACTTTCTGGTTTGATGTAGAAGACAGAAACACTGGTCCAACATTTCTTTCGCTTCTGACAAAAGAGAGGTTGTGTTAAGCACTGCAACCATGTGTGTGATTTCAGTTATAATCTAGTATTCGCCTCACAGAAAATGCTGGGGAGAATTTTGCAGGAGTCACATCGGACTTGAAACATTAACTCTGCTGCCAGGTCGAATGAGTTTCTCCAGTGCTGTCTTCTTTTTCAGATTTACCGCCTAGACTAATAGTCCATCCCACCTTATCTTATCCCTGTCAAATTGCAGAGGGTGGAATCTGTTGCTGGAAGATCATCCTCACTTCATACATTTGGGGTGGGATTGGATTGAATCCAAGAGTAAGAGATGTGCTGCCAAACAGGGCAGCGCCAGTTAATCTCTCAGCGAATGTAAGAATTGTAAAACAATAATGAAAATGATGAAAGGTGCACCAAATAATTTTTTCAGTTCTCTTTGATGATTTTAGGTCGATGCAGCAAAGTGACTACTAGGCCAAAAACCTGGAGGTTCATTTGTAGAAGCATAGAATATTACAGCACAGAGAAGGCCATTCAGCCCACCTTAACTGCACCTGCTCTCTAAAAGAGCTGCTTACTTTGAATCCCTTGTTCTTGTACCATTACATTTTTTAAAATGCTCTTTTGTTTCAAGGATGATGTGCCCTCTTGTTACTGTCTCACTGGTCACAGAATATTTTTCCCAATGTACTTTTTGAACCCCTTTACTACTTTTGATGCCTCCATCTGACCTTCTTGTGACCTTCACTGTACTAGGGATAAAGCCTCAGTTTCTGCACTCGCTGCTCATAATTAAGGCTTCTCACTGCTGGGATCATCTTTATGAATCTCTTCTGTATGCTCCCAAACTGATTCCAAACTGGGAGATTTTTCTGTCTTTTTTTTAAAGAGTCGAACCTGCAAAACTTTTCAATAATTACAGAATGCTGATAGGATTGGATAGAATGGACATGGAGAAGATGTTTCCACTAGTAGGAGAGACTAGACTCGAGGACACAGCCTCTGAGCGAAGGAACAATCCTGTAAAACTGAGATAAGGAAGAATTTCATCAGCCAGAGGGTGGTTAATCTGTGGAATTTATTGCCACAGAAGGCTGTAGAGGCCAAGTCATTGAATGTCTTTAAGATAGAGATAGATAGGTTCTTCCTCGATAATGAGATGAAAGGTGATGGGGAGAAGGAGAATGAGGTTGAGCCTTGTATCAGCCATGATCGAATGGCAGAGCAGACTCACTGGACCAAATGGCCTAATTGTGCAGTATGTCTTAGGGTCTAAATCCAGCTGGGACTCACTATGAATGGATTTTATCGTTGGAGCCTAGTTAATTTTGAAAGATCATCAAACAGCGATCAGCCACTGTCATTTATCTTGCAACATTCATCTTTCTTAGGTCTACTGTTTAACTATTGAAATATCAAAAACTGCATCTGTAAGCCTGCCAGTAAGAGAAGGTTGCTTAGATTTAACAGCATCCTGTTTTACCTGTTAATAATTGTTTGAATCATCCTCCTCTAATGTCCCTCTTCTGGTCATTTTCTAATATAGCTGCTGCAGCTCTTGAAACAGCTACTGCAGGACTTTTAAAGTCCTGCACAGTGTAAGCAAAGCCACTTTATGAATCGGAATGGTTGGAAATAAGAAGTGCTTTGAAATTCTGCATTTTGACCTTCATTTAGTGGTCATCAGGATTACTGTGTAGTGGGAGGAAGATTTCAGGAGAGGAAGAACAATCCTCTTGTTGTGGAAACTAGTTGTTAGTGAATTAACAGCTGCATGTCTTCCTTAATTTTTATTTCCATTTACTTCACACGTTGAACATTGTCGTACAACATTAAAATTAACCCGCGTGGCCTATGGAAGGTCAAATCGTTATTAATTATCCAGATAAAAGTCTGACTGTAACTGAGTTTATATTGGTATTGCTCAAACCAAGGTTTGTGCCATTCCTTTCATTTGGGTGAATCAGATAGAAGCAGATATAGGAACTAGGAGCAAGGCTCTGTCTGCTCTCTCAGGAAGGTATAAAAAAATCTCCCATGGCCCTGCTTCAAAGAAGAGCAAGGGAATTAGCTCCAGATCAATATTTATCCTTCACATGATCTTTTTTTAAAAAAATTGTCAGGTCATTATCACATTGCTGCCTGTGGGACAAACTGTGCATAAATTCACTGCTGTGTTTCCATTACAACAAAGCCCAAGCTTCAAAAGTGCCTCATTTAGCTGTAAAGCATCTTTGGACGTCTCCAGTGTGTGAAAGGTGTGACATACGCAAGTTCCTTTTCTTTCCGGTCCCATTATATAAGCCAATGTACAACATTCATTCGAGTGTTATCTCACCTCTGCAGTGTGGAGCCTGCCTCCATCAAACTGGGAGACCTGAATGGAAACTCAACAGTTATGAGAGATGTGTCTCTGTAAATGAGAACGACTCCCAGTCAGATTTGAAAAATGGTTGTTCTTTTCGTAGCATGATTACCCTTTCCTTCCAGCTCCTTATGCTGTGCTTGTTGTCTGTGCTGGACCATTATGGCAACAGACTGGAACAAATTTTTATCTTCACTGATCTGGGCTGTATTGAAGCAAATAAACAAAAGAACGATGGACACTGGAAATCAGAAATGAAAACAGAAATTGCTGGAAAAACTCTGGGTCTGGCAGCATCTGTGGAGAGAAAGCAGAGTTAGTGTTTTAGGCCCAGTGGCCATTCTTCAGAACCTTCGTCATTCAACATTAACTCTGACTTCTCTCCACTGATGCTGCCAGACCTGCTGAGTTTTTCCAGCAATTTCTGTTTTTGTGTATTGAGGTGAAGCCTTTCCTATAAACGGTCTGATGTTAATTGGAATGATCAATATTGGACCCTTATCCAGATGGTGAAGATGAAATTTTACCCTGGGGCATTTTTGTCTCAACTATATTATCGGATGCCAGAAATATGTATACTTTTAAAGTTCCCAGGTCAGTAATCTGTCTTCCGTTCTTATTATGCCTTTGGGGTGGATTATATATTCTGTTCAAATGTTCGAGGTGGTATGAATAAAAGCAATGGATTCGAGCAAACTTGTCACACTGTTTTGCACTGATAGAATGTTGATCCAGTGCCTTGTGAGAGTCCAATTGGAACTGGTTCTATACTTTAAATAAATATTACTTGCTTCCAGCAACCTGCCAGATGGCTCCTGGAGCCCTTGTAATCACATTGCAAGATTTCCTGGCAAAAGCAATGATGGCATTTGTGTAAAACAAAGTCCTGCTTACCAGGGAAGACCTTTTAAAGTCTCATTGAACAATCTCGGATTCCATCCAGCCATTAAAGGGATTTAACTGACTAATCGGAACCAAATTGCAATAGCTGAAATAGTTACTGATCAATCATTCTCAGCAGTTCCCATTTGTCAACATCCACTGCAGATCTGGCGCTGTAAATGTAACAGGAGCCAACAAATGCATCTATAAAACTGATCATTTATAATGGAAATGTCTTTAATATAATATCCTTCAAGTTTAACCAAGTCAGTGGGAATTTATTGTTTAAGCACTCCGGTCTTCCTGCTCCTTGCTCCAGAGGGCAATCTTTTGAATCTGGGGTGGTGGGGCTGGTTGGGAGGTTGGGGGTGTCGGGTGTGCTGTATTTAAGATATCTGTAAATAAGATGTCTCTTCCATTTATTGAGGAACTGGAGAAATTAACTGTAATCGTGCAGGGCTGGTGATGGCCCTAGTGATATTGTTGCTTGACTATTAATCCAGAGACCCAGGAAATGTTCTGGGGACCTGGGTTCAAGTCAAGCCATGAGAGATGGTGGACTTTGAATTCAGTTAAAATCTGGAAAGAAGAGTGTAACGGTGACTAAAGTTGATTGTTTGGGGGAAACCTATCGGGTTCACTAGGGAAGGAAACTGCTGACTTTACGTGGTCTGGCCTACATGTGACTCCAGACCCACAGCAATGGGCCAGTGACACCCAATAAATTTAAAAAAAAAATCCCTGCAGCAAACCTTTCTTCCATCCTCTTTGCTGGCTGGCAAGTTGTGGTGAAGAATACTGAGGTCCCATATGTTGGTGCCCAGTATCCGTGAGTGGCATGTCAAAAAAGGCAGCTTCCATTTAACAAAGCAGCTGGTGTTGGGGAGGCAGGCAGTCTGGTGGGCGGGCAGGATGTACATTTTCCATGGGGTGGGTCTTCATGTGACTGCACCTGATGAGGAGAACACAAATTGTTGCAAAACAAAAGCTAAAGAACTGCTGATGCTGGAAATCAGAAACAGCATTAGAAATTATTGGAAAAATATCAGCTGGTCTGGCTGCATCCGTGAAGAAAAGCAGAGTTAAAATTTCAGGTCCAGTGAACCTACTTCAGGACTGAATGTTATACATGCTGAAGATTGGAGGGTGGGGGGAGTGTTGAGTGCAGGGGGTGGAGGAGGTGGAGAGGGGGATAGGGTGGTAGTGGGCAACATTCCACAACATGCGTAAAAGGGGAAATTTTGACATGACAGTGGGGGGAGTTAAGGGCCCAATTAATGTCCTTTAGAAGGAATTGAGTATAGTCAAAGTTACAACCTGTTTTGATTACACCACCACAGACATACAGCCATACAGCACAGAATCAGACCCTTCGGTCCAACCAGTCCATGCCGAACATAATCCCAAACTAAACTAGTCCCACCTGCCTATACCTGGCCCATTTCCCTCCAAACCTTTCCTATTCATATACTTATCCAAATGTCTTTTAAGCATTGTAATTGTACCCACATCATTTCCTCAAGAAATAGAGATAACAAGGTGTGGAGCTGGATGAACACAGCAGGCCAAGCAGCATCATAGGAGCAGGAAAGCTTGACGTTTCAGGCCTAGACCCTTCGTCAGAAATGGGGGAGGGGAAGAGGGTTCTGAAATAAATAGGGAGAGAGGGGGAGGCGGATAGAAGATGGATAGAGGAGAGGATAGGTGGAGAGGAGGCAGACAAGTCGAAGAGGCGGGGATGGAGCCAATAAAGGTGAGTGTAGGTAGGGGGGTAGGGAGGAGATAGGTCAGTCCAGGGAGGACGGACAGGTCAAGGGTGTGGGATGAGGTTAGTAGATAGGAGATGGGGGTGTGGCTTGAGGTGGGAGGAGGGGATAGGTGAGAGGAAGGACAGGTTAGGGAGGCGGGGACGAGCTGGGCTGGTTTTGGGATGCAGTTGGGGGAGGGGAGATTTTGAAGCTTGTGAAATCCACATTGATACCATTGGGCTGCAGGGTTCCCAGGCTGAATATGATTTGCTGTTCCTGCAGCCTTCAGGTGGAATCATTGTGGCATTGCAGGAGGCCCAGGATGGAAATGTCGACTGAGGAATAGGAGGTGGAGTTGAAATGGTTCGCGACTGGGAGGTGCAGTTGTTTGTTGCGAACTGAGCGCAGGTGTTCTGCAAAGCGGTCCCCAAGCCTCCGTTTGGTTTCCCCGATGTAGAGGAGGCCACAACGGGTACAGCGGATGCAGTATACCACATTGGCAGATGTGCAGGTGAACATCTGCCTGATGTGGAAAGTCTTCTTGGGGCCTGGGATTGGGGTGAGGGAGGAGGTGTGGGGGCAGGTGTAGCACTTCCTGTGTTTGCAGGGAAAAGTGCCGGGTGTGGTGGGGCTGGAGGGGAGTGTGGAGCGGACAAGGAAGTCGCGGAGGGAGTGGTCCCTCCAGAAAGCAGATAAGGGTGGGGAGGGAAAAATGTCTTTAGTGGTGGGGTCGGATTGCAGGTGACGGAAGTGTCGGAGGATGATGCGTTGGATCCGGAGGTTGGTGGGGTGGTATGTGAGGACGAGGGGGATTCTTTTTTGGTTATTATTGCGGGGACGGGGTGTGAGGGATGAGTTGTGGGAAATGTGGGAGACACAGTCGAGGGCGTTCTCGACCACTGTGGGGGGGAAGTTGCGGTCCTTGAAGAATGAGGACATCTGAGATGTATGGGAGTGGAATGCCTCATCCTGGGAGCAGATGCGGCAGAGGCGAAGGAATCGGGAATAGGGGATGGCATTTTTGCAGGAAGGTGGGTGGGAGGAGGTGTATTCCAGGTAGCTGTGGGAGTCAGTGGGCTTGAAATGGACATCGGTTTCTAGGTGGTTACCCCAGATGGAGACAGAGAGGTCCAGGAAGGAGAGGGAAGTGCTGGAGATGGTCCAGGTGAACTTCAGGTTGGGGTGGAAGGTGTTGGTGAAGTGGATGAACTGTTCGAGCTCCTCATGGGAGCACAAGGCGGCGTCTATACAGTCATCAATGTAACGGTTTCACAAGCTTCAAAATCTCCCCTCCCCCAACCGCATACCAAAACCAGCCCAGCTCGTCCCCGCCTCCCTAACCTGTCCTTCCTCTCACCTATCCCCTCCTCCCACCTCAAGCCTCACCCCCATCTCCTATCTACTAACCTCATCCCACCCCCTTGACCTGTCCATCCTCCCTGGACTGACCTATCTCCTCCCTACCCCCCCACGCACACTCACCTTTACTGGCTCCATCCCCGCCTCTTTGACTTGTCTGCCTCCTCTCCACCTATCCTCTCCTCTATCCATCTTCTATCCGCCTCCCCCTCTCTCTCTATTTATTTCAGAACCCTCTTCCCCTCCCCCATTTCTGATGAAGGGTCTAGGCCCGAAACGTCAAGCTTTCCTGCTCCTATGATGCTGCTTGGCCTGCTGTGTTCATCCAGCTCCACACCTTGTTATCTCGGATTCTCCAGCATCTGCAGTGCCTATTATCTCTCATTTCCTCAGGAAGTTCATTCCACATGTGAACCACCCTCTGTGTAAAACATTTGGCCATCATGTCATTTTTAAATCTCTCTCCTCCCACCTTAAAAACACGCCCCTTTGTCTTGATATCCCCCACTCTAGGGGAAAGACAACTACCATTAACTCTAACTCTATCTATATCCCTGAATATTTTATAAACTTCTATAAGGTTGTTTCTAAACCTCTTACGCTCTAGTGAAAAATGCCCCCCCCTACCCAGCCTTTCTTTATAACTCAAACCTTGTATATCCAGCAAAATGCTGGTAAATCTCTTCTGAACCCTCTCCAGCTTGATGATATCCTTCCTGTGACAGGGTGACCAGAACTGGACATAATATTCCAGAAGAGGCCTCACCAATGTCCTGTACAACCTCCACATGGCTTCCCAACTCCTATACTTAAAGGACTGATCAAAGAAGGCAAGCGTGCGTTTTTAACCACCCTGCCTATATGCGATGCAAACTTCAAAGAATTATGTACCTAAACCCCTTGGTCCCTGTGTTCTACAAGACTACTCAAGGTCCTACATTAATTTTATAAGTCCTACCCTCGTTTGTTGTACTAAAATGCAATACCTCATGTTTATCCATGAAAGGGCATTGCAGAGAGTATCCATAAATATACAAACAAGCATAAAGCATAGAAATAGGTCAGTCAACCAGTCCATTGGCTTTTAGCTCACACACAAGCAAGTAGTTCTGATCAAATTTTTACATGCTAGTTCCAGTATCTCTCCAATACTTTTTGCGCTATCCACCTATTTACTCTGATTCTAAATATTGGCACAGTTTCTCCCGCAACCACTAACCCTGGAAGTAACCCTCAGAGAGTATGGTAACATTGTGCTAAGATGTAGCAGCAGCCACTTAGTTCCAGAGGGACATTTGATTGACATTTTACAGCTGTACGCCTATTGAATGAAAAGAAAGAACTTGCATTTGTATAGCTCTTTCCGTGAGCTCAAGATATGCCAAAGCATTTTGCAGCCAATGATGAGTTTTAGAAGGATAGTCACTTTTGAAATGTAGCAGATGTGGCAAATAATTTGATCTAGTGTGACAAATGTAAGATCCCACAGATAACACTGATAGAATGATCAGATAATCTGCTTTAATGGTGTTGGCTGAGAAAGAAAGACATACATTTATAGAGAGCTTTTCATGACCACTGGATGCCTTCAGCCAATGAAGCACTTTTTAAATATAGCCACTGTTTTAATGGGGATTTGGGGGATGATGGTTGTTAGATATTGGCCAGGACACCACAGAGGATTCTGTTGCTCTTCTCCAAAATGGTGCCACAAGCTCTTCTATGTCTTTTTAATTGGTGCTAAATAAGATTGGAAATTGTTCCTAGAAATATGATTCTTTGTATCTCTGAGCACCACTCTTCGATTAAAAAGCTCATCAACAAGTGCTAGTGTGACAGTTTACAATTAAACATGGGTAGGAGTCTGGAGGAAATGTTCATATATTCTACTCCTGCAGCCAAAATCTCACTAAAATGCAATCACGATTCCTACGCTAGGCTAGGAATGGATTTTACTGAAGGAGAGGATTTTTATACTGGTGCTGTTTTGAATGCAAAATTCAAACTCATCAGCTTGTTCAATCTGCTCAGTCAGCAGTCTGAGTGCCAACATGTATCTGATTATCAACCTGTGTCCAATAGCAGTGGCAAGGAGACAGATCTCATAGCTGAGCTGTAAACGGGAAAGCCTATTGAGCATTACTGTCACATTAACCTTGATAAATGTTCACCTTTTAGTTTGAGTCCCAGAGCAAGGAAGAATGAGGGAAATCAGCCTTCCACACATTTGGGTAAGTCTCACAGAACTCAAATGTGAGATCTTACTCCATTACCTGATTATTTCTGGGCCAGATATTGAGTGCAAAACTCATTTGTGTTGCCTGTTTTAGTTTTGAAATTTGGTGAATTAGGATAAATGTGACTAATTGGGAGCATCGCTGACAATGATGTTGGGAACTGTGTCAGGGTGGACAGTCAACCCATTAAATATAGAATCTTACATTGCAGAAAGACACCTTGTGGCCATTGTGCCTCTTTTATGTTCTTGGATAAAAGCAAAATACTGCAGATGCCGGAAATCCGAAATAAAAGCAAACAATGCTGGAGAAACTCAGCAGAATAATTGTTTTTCTCTCCGGGTTGGATGGATACTGTAGATGAGGTTGGATGAGCTGCATCCATTGCTCTCGATGCGGTCTCCTCTATACTGGGGAGACCGAAAACAGACTTGCAGACCGGGTTGTGGAGCATCTGCTCTCTGCACACAACAACCAACCCAACCTTCTGGTTGTCATCCACTAACTTCCCCCTCCCACTGTAATGGCTTTTTGCTTTGGGAGCTTACAGCCCAATGGCTTGAATATTGACTTCACTAGCTTCAAACCTCTCCTCCCCCAACTTGTCCATCTTCTGACTCACCTCTCTGCTCCATCCTTCCCACTGACCAACTACAATAACCCCCTACCTGCATCCACCTATGTCCATCTCACCTACCCTCCCACCCCACCAGTCCTGACGAAGACCTTCGGCCCAAAACATTGACTTTCCTGCTCCTCAGATGCTGTCTGACCTGCTGTCTTTTTCTAGCTTCACATCTATTGACTCTAACTTCAAGCAACTGCAGTACTTACTGTCTCTAGGTTCTATGGAATTTTTTTTGTGGTGCCGTTTTATGCCTAATGTGATGGATGGTTTCAAGATTGTCAAGACTGACTGATCAATGAGATAACACAGTCAAGAGCTGTTTTCAAACTTGTGCTTCTTCATAACCCTGTTTATTACATATTGAGACTAAGTACCACAATGCATAGTTTTAGACCGGACTGTAATATTACGGTTACATTATTGAAAGACTGTTCTATGAGCTAAACCATTTACTGCCAACTGGCCTATTCCATATGTTTCAAATGTTTTGCGTGGTTAACTGGCTTCTGCTTTGCTATCTGTATGTTTATCTCATCTCCTTAACTGTGCCCATAATATGCTACTTATGCCCAATGAGGAGCACGCTGTGACATTGTTGTAATGTTGTTTCAGTGTGCTAGAGCTCTTATATAATAGGGGATGTAAAAAGTCTGTAAAGGGATATAGATTGGTTAACTAAATGAGCAATATTGTGGCAGAGTATAGTGTGGGGAAGTGTAAGATTGTTGGCAAGAAGAACAGAAATGGGGGGACAGCGGAATGTTGCAGTGCAGAGGGATCTGTGTATCCTTGTACACCAATCACAGAAGATTATCATTGAGGTACAGCAAGCAGTTAGGAAAGCAAGTGAAATGTTGGCCTTGGGGAATGGAGTATAGGGAAGTCTTGTTGCAGGAGTAAGGAGCATTATTGAGTCTGCACGTGGAGGGCAATGTACAGTTTGGCTTCCTTAAGGAAGGTTATGCTTGCATTGGAAACAGTTTCAAGAAGACTCACTCAGCTAACTCCTGGCCAGAAGAGTTGTCTTATAAGGGAAAGTTTAGCAAATAGAGCTTATACACATTGATGTTTAGGAGTTGAGGCAGTCTAATTAAAATATTTAGGATTCTGAGGGTGCTTGACAGGGTAGATGCTGAGAGGATGTTTCATCTAGTGGGGCAATCCAGAACTTGGGGGCCACAGTTTAAAGGTAAAGCATCTCCAATTAAAGATAGAGATGAAAAGCAGGCCCTGGCTATCAAAGGAAAAACAGAAATTGCTGGAAAAGCTCAGCAGGTCTGGCAGCATCTGTGGCGAGAAATCAGAGTTAACGTTTCGGGTTGAGTGACCTTTCCTCAGAACGGTTACCAAAGGATCAGTAGTGTTTAGAATTCTCTTCCACAGACAGCAGTGTAAGCTGAATATATCCCAGGCTGAATTATACAGATTTATGATTGACACAGAATTCAAGAGTTATGGGAGGGGGGCAAGACTGTGGATCTAAGGCTGCAATCAGATCATCTATGATCTAATTGAATGGGGGAGCAGGCTCAAGGGCTGAATAGCCTAGTTCTCCTCCAATTCCTTATGATCAGGTTGTCTTGATCCATATACTGTCACATTTTTTGTGTAGGTTGTTTAAAAACTGCAATAGAATTGCCATAGGAAATATTTTCAATGAGAAAAGCTCGCACTTGCTGTTATATTTCCCTGCAATATCGGTGGGTGGCACTCAAATAACTATCTTACCTGTTACTGGCTCCCCATGGCTTCATCAAAATATCCCACTGCAGTGAAGCCAATACAAAATGCTTAATTATATATTTCAATTTCTTTTGCCCAGTTAAAAGCTCCGAGCTAACTTTCTGAGAAGTGAAGACTTGCTCAATGTACAGAACTCAAGTATTCATTTTTGCAAACAATAAGCCTACTCTCTTTATCCCTATGGAAAAGGGCCCAATTATTGACACAGAGATAATAAGGTGTAGAGCTGGATGAACACAACAGGACAAGCAGCATCAGAGGAGCAGGAAAGCCGACATTTCGGGTCTTGACACAAGGTGATTTCAGTTATGGACTTTCAGGAGTCGCTACTGTGGGTGAGATACAGAAGCCATTGAGGACTAAAGGGTGTTTACTGTTCTATACAAGTACAGTGAAATTGTTATTGTTGCTTCACTTTGGGTGAAAAGTACAGGATGTACCTTTGGGAAGCAGACTCCTGTAATTACACAATATTCATGTTATATTCTATGATTTATTTTCCAAATTATTTCAGCCAGATATGCACAGCATAGTATTTCAACTTGTGCATTAGTTACGACGCCTCGAATTCTATGCACAGTTTCAGTCTGTTTATTTCACAAAGGATATAAATTGGAGACCAAATGCTAGAAAATTCAGGAAGTCTGGCAGCATCAGTGGAGAGGAAGGAGAGTTAACATTTCAGGTCCAGTGATCCTTCTTCAGAACTGATTGTAGCTAGGTAAAGGTTGATATTTGTGCTAGAAAAGGGGAAGGGGGAGGAGAAAAGAGTAAACAATAGGTGGACATGGAGCCTAGAGTGAGAAAATCACAGTTGGGCAGACAAAGGAATGGGTAAAGGTCAGCCTGAATAGCTGGGGATCATCAGTGGCTGACAACTGGTTTGTTTGTGATAACAGTCCAACAAGGCCTGGTATGTGGGGCTGGGGTAAGGACATTGGAGAAGGTTCTCAGTCTCTAAAGTTATTGAACTTGATATTGAGTCCAGAAGGCTGCAGGGTTCCCAAGCTAAAAATGAGATATCGTTCTTCCAGCTTGTGCTGAATTTCACTGGAGCGCTGCAGCAAGGCCAGGGAATGTTGGTGGGGTGTTGAAGTGGCAGGCACCCAGAAGCTCAGGGTCATTTTTGCGGACAGAACATAGGTGTTCTGCAAAGCAGTCACCCAGTTAGATTCTTGTTAGACAGAGAAATGAAGGGTTAAAGTGCATTGATGGAAATGTGAAATTCAAAACATGCAGATTAGTCATGATCTTATTGAATGGCAGAGCAGGGCTGAATGGTCTACTTCTGCTCCAATTCCACATGTTTGTATGTTTTTCTGGGTGGGAAATGTCCACAGTAACCTAATTCTGAATTTAACATTGATTCCTATAGGAAACTATGCTTCACTTAAAGTTAGAGAGTGCTAGAGAAGTTCAGCTGGTCTGGCAGCATCAATGGGGAGAGAAACAGAGTTAATGTTTTAAGTCCAAAGAAACACTTCCTGGATATTTGGTGGAACCTGAAAAAGGTTGCAGTGATTCCCTGGTGCTTTGTGTTTTTATTTCAGCCCTCCAGCATCTGCAATACTTTGCCATTGCATCAGTTAAAGTTGTCTGACTTAAAGTTGGGATTTTCAGGCATACAGCCACAACTTTAAGTGAAGACTTACCATATGTCACAAGGTTTTAAAGAAATGGAAAACAAGCTGCACTATCTACAGGATTTCTGACACTTTATTTTTTGAGTGTTTTCTGAATGTAATTTTGTTTTGAGATTGTGATGTGTATTCAGAGTAACTATAAGTCTTTTCAGATTGACTAATTATGATTTCATATTCACTCAAAAATGACTCTCATTTTGCAGTGAGGGAGCATCACAGTCCTACTGCAGTGAAGCCAATACAAAATGCTTAATTATATATTGCAATTTCTTTTGCCCAGTTAAAAATTGTAATTCTTCTAAGGGGTTGCAGAACTGTTGGATGTGATAGAGGGATATTGCCAGCCTATTTCATATTACTCATTCACATTAGCTGTGTTGAAACAGGAGAAAAGTACTTTCTCTTCCAAGAAACCTGAATTACTTATGTGACGGATGATAAAATATTGCAGTGGCAAAAAGCACAGAGCTCTCAATCATCAGTAAATGTAGGATTATACACAAAAGATGTTACTCTTTTGTGTTCTTAATCTTGCCAAGAGATTTATTTTCCTATCCCATGCCCAGTGCTGTGCCAATTTCATCAAGGTCATTATTGTGGAGAGGAACTTTCTGAAATCTTCCTATGGGCCAGCTAAAATCTTGTTGTGGGTAAATGCTTGAACATGCTTCCTCCTCTTCCTTTTTTTAACAAAAATGGCAATTCCCAATCTCCAAGTTTTACTATGGGGTTTGAAGTGCCATTTCACCAAAGGCTTTTTTTAAAAACAGGGAGTGATTGCAATGATTAGAATTTTATGGACTAGAAGCCCTTTTGGCTTCAGCCGTCATTTTCAAAAATAATTCCCAGTACACCCTGTATCGTGCACAGCAGAGTAAAACATGTGTTGAAAGTGGGTGTTACTGGCAAAACCAGCATTTATTAGCACAATATTTTAGCATCTAAGATCATGACAAAGGTGCTGACAAAGGAGAAAGTGTAATTGTGGGAGTCAGTAGGCAATTTCAAGGGGCCCATTAAGCATCAGTTACTTGGCAGGGGTTCTGGAGTCTCGTCTAGGCCAAATCAGGTGAAGATGGCCAATTTCTTGTCCTAAAGGACATTAGTGAACTAAATGTATTTTTAGTCAAGCTGGTGGTCTTTGTGGTCACTGTTACTGATGTCACTTTACTTTCACTTTTGTTTCAGATTTCAGATTTATGTAATTTATTGAATTTAAAATTTATCTTTTAGATTACTAGCTCAATGATGTGATGTGTTAGTTTTTACAGCTCTTGGCATGTTCTGGACCCTGCCGTAGCTCTGATCAACTAAACAATTTCCCGTCCATTGCCATTATACACATTTCTAATTGCAAAATTGTTTTCTGTTATGCAGAATTTCAGCCAACTGGGGTAATTCCCATTCAATCCATTGTATAGAACTAATAGCATTCCATAGCCCAATGCATACTCCTAATATGCAGAATTACAGTGAGCTGAATTACTTCAGCTGCTAGCTGTAGGTCATCTCGGCAGAGTCCTTCTTGAATTTGCTAACATTATGGCTGACTCATGCCCAAGGGAGGTTTTTGGTACAAATCTCCTATTTGGATGTGGAATTGTCCGGATTCTTGATCCAAATTTGCAATCAAAAACCAGGTCTTCACCAAGGATTTATCGACATTGATTCAGGAAGAGAAAATATAACCTTGATTGGTTTCTGATATTTGATGGGGCTGCTGTTCTCCAACCTTCCAGTGGTTGAAAGCATTTAAAGCAAATAACACACTGAAATTCTTTCTCTCCAGAGATTGTTTAGTTTTCTCTGCAGTGAAGTCAGTTTACTGATTTATTGTTGCATTCAGCTGATGATTAGTCTTCTATGAAACATGGGGCTACACTTAATCAGACATATTACGTTCTCAGAGTGCAGAACCTGTGGTCAGTTACCTGTCACTTAAGATTTATGACACTCACAAAGCATCTGCCGAAGTGTGATAAACCCCTTCAGGATATGAGCAGGAGTACTCGAGCCTTGTCTGCCGTTTAATCAGACCTTGGCTAGTCCTTAACCTCAGCTCCACTTTCCGGCTTGATCCCAACCTCTCTCATTTCCTTTACAGTCCAAAACTCTCTTGCTCTAAACTTGAACATACTCATTGACTGGACCATCCGCAACGATCTGCGAAAGAAAATTCCAAATTTTCACAAACCTCTGAGTGAAGAGATTTCTCATCATTTTAGTCCGAAATGGAGAACTCAGTTCTCCGAGACTATCCACCTCATGCTAGACTTTCAACCAGAGAAAATTCAGAAATGTGTTTCTGAAATGTGTTTTAGTTATGGATATGTACTGTTGGATGGGAAGTGGAAGATGTCAGGAGGGAAGCATGATGTCTTCCTTTCACCATGGGATATTATCCATGGTGGGAATGGTGGGGCTGTCTCTCCTGGACAGCCAATTTTACCAATCCAATGCCCAATGAGCAATCAGCTCCTACCCCTAGAATTTCACTGGCATCAATCCAAAGTGGTTGCCATCAGGTTAAGAGTCCACCAGCTATTCCGTGTGGTTTCCCACCAGGTTCCCAGAGACTAAAGGGTGGGTAGAGGGGTGTCTTTTAATGGCCTCATGGTTACAGCACCGTCACATGACAGTGCAGCATCCACCCAACCAATCACCAATGTTTATCCGCAGCACTTTACTTAAATGAACTTCTTTTCAATAGCATTTCCAATAACTTTCTCCTTCTTCCTGTAGCCACAGCAGTGGCCACCTCTGTGGGCGGTGCTGCTGAGTAGTTGGCCCTCCAAGCGATGGAATTTGTTACCTCTCTGGAAAATACATTCCAGAGACTCAATATCTATTCCATCTGGCTTTTACTTGACTTTACGTATTTCGATAAGACCGCCACTCTAAGCTCCAGAGAAGCTCTACCCTCTAAGCTGCAGCAGCTTCTGAGCTCCAGAGAATCTAGGCCCAATTTATTCAGCTACTCACCCCGGGGCATATCTCACCCCAGGAACTGACATGGTGAATATACCTTACAATGCAACTGAGACGCGTGTATTCTTTCTTTTATACTCATTCTAAAACTGTACACGGTACTCCTGGCTCATCGGAGTCTAGTCGAATTAAAACAAAACCTTCTTAATCCCAAATTCCCTTCAAGTAAAAGAAGTAGAATACTGCAGATGCTGTAAATACTCCGATCTGGATTCATCTATGGGGAAAGAAATAGTTTAATCAGAACATTGGATTAAAGGTGAATACGCTATTTGCCTTCCAAATTGCTTGCTACACCTGCTATTAATTATCCTGTGTTTTGGACACAAGGTCAACTGAATTCCTCTGAATACCAATATGTAACAACTTCACACCATTTTTAAAATGTAGGGCTGATTCTTACACCGTTTTGGCCGAGTCAGTGTTCTGTTGAGATTTTTTGGAGATTTTCTTTGCCACGAGCCATAGCGAGTTCCCTCACTGTATCACCCAGAGTGCACTATCAGTATATCAGAAAGGTGCCATGATAGTCCTGAGGATTTGGCAGAAGTCAGGTGCTCATGTCTATGGATGAGGTGTGGTTGTGGCTGTCGCTGTGGAGCATGCTCCGGGATGCAGGTTGGTTGAGGGCAGCATGAGGTTGTTCAGAGCAAATGGCGAGCTGAATCCGACCAAGTCCTGCTCAGGTTTCCATCCAAGTCTTCTCAACACCCAGCTCGTTTGGCAAATTTAGTAAGGTAGGAAGCAGCAAATAGGTAAGGCGAGTTGTATTTAACAAACTCAGGGTAGAGCCAAAACTGGGAGATCTGTCCCATGGTCTAGTCAAGCAAAAAGCCTGATATAGTCTGTAAAGTATGATTCCATGAATATGAATGTGTCCCAGACAACTTTTTTCAACCGTCACCATCTTTTCACAACCTTTTCATTTTTAACTTTAAACAGTCAGGAAACTCAGATACATCCCAAAACTTTCTCTTCATTGTTATAGATTGTAAACAGCTGAGAACCCAGCACTGATATGTATGGAACTTCGTTATTAGCAGTTTACAATCTAAGCAAAACAAAACCTGTTTATTCCTACTTTCCGTCCTTTTACCAATCCTCAATTCTTTCTGCTTTTAACTACCCACTACATGACCACTTTATGTTGCCCTATAACTTTTCTAATGCCACATTTTCAAATAGTTTTTGAAAATGCAAAGCATCTACAGATTCCCCTTAAAACATCTTGGTAGTTAAATCCTCCAGAGTTTTTAATGTATTGATAAAACATGAGTGTTCTTTCAGAAAACCAGGTTGACTCTGCCTGATAATTTATGATTTCCTAGATTGCTTATGGCCACATCCTTAATAATAAATTCCAACATTTTCTCAAAGACTGATGACAGGCTTACTGACCTGTAGTGACCTGTTTCCTGTCTCGTACTCTTTCTTCAGTAGCAGAGATACATTTAGTAACTTCTAATCTACTGGGAAGGCTCCGGAATTTAGACAATTTTGGAAAATCACATATTGAAAATGTCTGTGTATGTTTTGATCCTATCAACAATTTAATGTGCCTCCTAAGTATAGATAGGATGTCTACCTGCTAACTTGGTTTTTAATTTAAGAACATTTTTCAGTTATTCTTTGTAGAGAAGGGGTTTAATTATGTCCTCACATCCATAAGATGTCGGAGTAGAAGTAGGCCATTCAGCCCATTAAGTCTTATCCACCATTTAATGAGATTGTTATGGCTGATCTGATAATCCTGAACTCAACTTTCCTACCTTTCCCTATAACCATTGACTACTGATTAAAATGTCTACCTCAGTTCTGACTGTATTTACCACCCAGCCTGAACAGCCCTCTACAATAAAGAATTCAACAGATTTACTACCCTCTCAGTGAAGAAATTCCTCTCCATCTTGGTCTTAAATGGGCAACTGTTTATTCTGAGATCTAATATTGTTGTTCGAAGGTCTTTCAGTTCGGCATCTGCATGGCTCCATTCTCTGAACAAACTCTTTGCAATTGAAGAGACTGCAGAAGTCAACCCAATGTTGTAAATACTTTGTGATGTCCCTACGTAGTGAAAGGTGCTATATGAATGCAGCTCCTTTTCTTTCTGATCAGTGTAAAAATAGCTTTGGTTTTAAATCGTGAATTTCTATTATGGCATAAACCCACTGGAAATAAAGCCCAGGTTGTACCCAACTCCCCTGTCGCCTTTGTGGCTTTAATCTTAGTCCAAAATACTGGATGTGGCCCAGATTGGTGAATGGGATTATTGACCGAGATATCTCTTGTGTTGCTTTTCAGGTACCTCTGACTGGGTTGGGGACGACTTTGTGGAAAACACGGGTGTGAGCCTGGTCATTGAACACAAACAGAGCAGGAGATGGCCGAGCAAGGCCACAGTTCTCGATGAGCTAAAGGCGGTGTTCGAGAGAGACTGGAACTCCAAATACGCCAAAAATTTGGAAATAAATACCTTTCCAGAATGCCTGAAACTTAAAACATATCAACAGAAACCATCTTCGTTTAATCTGGGGTGAATCAATACCGTTGTTTTGAGATGTGTGAGTGAGGGAAGAAAGAACGTGATCAAATGGACTGGAAGTTTTCACTTTGAGTTTGAATCAAAGGTACCCATATACCTGATCCACTTTATCAAAAAAAAACCAAATATTCAATTCTTAGCAACCTTTCAGTGGCTTCGAGTCAGCCAAGTAACCACTCCATCCTTGACCCTATGATTTTTTTTTTATTCATTCATGGGATAAGGGTGTCACTAGCCAGGCAGCATTTATTGCCCATCCCTAATTACTCAGAGGGCAGTTAAGAGTCAACCACATTGCAGTGGGTCTGGAGCCACATGGAGGCCAGACCAGGTAAAGACGGCAGTTTCCTTCCCTAAAGGGCATTATTGAACCAGATGGGTCTTTTCTCCCAGCAATCAATTCATGGTCACCATTAGACTTTTAGTTCCAGACTTCTATTGAATTCAAATTCCACCATCTGCTGTGGCAGGATTCAAACGCAGAACATTATCTTGGTCACTGGATTAACAGTGACAGTCCCACTAGACCAATGGAAGATAAGCTAAGCCCATTGTTGTCAGAGGGAAGTCACTGCCATGTGATATAACTACAGAAGCAGCTACAAAGCTACATGTGTAATTGAACAGCCCAAATTAAATGAGTTGGAACCTTACTGAGTGATGTTAGCAAAAGCTTATCCATATTGACCCAGGATTCCTTTCTCCATTGCTACAACTGCTTGAAGTGGATTGAAGTTTGTGTCACTAACTTTACGTTCTATGATTTCAACACAAGCAAGCCAAAGTGAAAGTTTTGAAACGATTATTCAAGGATCATGTCCTGCCCTCTGTATTTTCTTCCATTTGTTCCAATGGCCATGAGGGTGGATTGACAGCTCGTGCCCCATGTTGTGCTGGCTGCTCAATGTTGTAACACCCTAGTTACCATTGGTCACTATTTCATGTATTATTTAAGTAGATTCGCTTGCAATAAACAGGAGCTGAATAAAGCAACACTCCTATTGATTATCAGCATACAGCATGGATGATTGATCCATTTACGAAAGCAGTAAGTTTAGAGCCCACGGCAATCTATAACACAGCCGTAAATTGCCATTAGATCGCTAATGAGAGTATTAGTTCAGCCCAGTTGGCTGTGTTTTTGTGTCTAAGCCGCAGTGTTCTAGGTTCAAGTCCCACTGTAGGGCTTGAAAATAAAAACCAAGTTTGACACTCCAGTGCAATATGAAGGGACAGTTGCATTGTTGGAGGGGCCATCTTTAGGATGAGACCTTAAATCTGATTAGATGTAAAAAGATCCCTTGGCACTGCTTTAAGAAGAACAGGACTATCCGTAGTCGCCTGGCCAATATTTATCCCTCCATCAATATCACAGAAACACATTAACTGGTCATTATCACATTTCTGGGAATTTACTGTGAGTGCATTTGGCTACCACATTGTCTACATTACAACAGTGTCTACATTTAAATAAGTACTTTACTGGCTATAAAGCAAGTACATACATACTAATGATTGTGAAAGCACGACATTAGAGTGTTTCTTTCCTTTATCAGTATGGCTTGTGTAGAATATTGAAAGGACAGCCAATTTAAATCTCTTTGAACATTTTGTTATTACATATTGTTGGCACATTGTTGATGGGGCTTTTCCTGAAGTGTCTAATACCAACCCATTTATATTTACACTGTATGGTCCTTGCAGTTTGATTGTTGCCTGTGCTTCAGGATCTCCACTGAGTGATCTCCTGGCTGGTTGGGGTCAACAGAGATGGGCATACATCACCTTATGCTTCAATAAACAAACTGATTGGTAGCTGGTATTAATGCAGCATCCATATATCAAGTGAGAATGTATCAGAGATAATAGGAACTGCAGATGCTGGAGAATCCGAGATAACAAGGTGTGGAGCTGGATGAACACAGCAGGCCAAGCAGCATCATAGGAGCAGGAAAGCTTGACGCTTCGGGCCTAGACCCTTCATCAGAAGGGTCTTCATTTTCTGAAGAAGAGTCTAGGCCCGAAGTGTCAAGCTTTCCTGTTCCTCTGATGCTGCTTGGCCTGCTGTGTTCATCCAGCTCCACACCTTGTTATATCAAGTGAGAATGTCCATTTAGGCCATGCAACAGGATCAAAATCAGGGCTTTAAAAAAAATTCAGTTACAGGATGAAGATATTGCTGGCTAGGCCAGCAGTCGTTGCCCAAACAGCAGTTAAGAGTCAATCACATTCCTGTGGGTCTGGAGTCACATGGAGGCCAAGACAACAAGTACAGCAGTTTCCTTCCCAAAAGGACATTAGTGAACCAGATGGGTTTTCCCCCCAAACATTGGTTTCAGGCTCATCATTAGGTTGTTAATTCCACATCTTTATTGAATTCAAATTCCACCATCCGCCACGGCAGGATTTGAACCCAGGTCTCCAAAACATTACCCAGGACCTCTGTTTAATGTCTCGCAATAATACCCCTAAGCCATTCTCTCCCCTAATTGCTCCATGTGCTGTCCTTTGATGCAACTTAATGATGGATTCCTAAGAAGCCCTCAGGTTGGTTGTTGAGTGCATTACCAATAGCACACAGACAGTGCAAGCCCACGCAAAGCGACCCAGGTCTCACCTTAGAATTGTTCTCCGGGCCCCAGTCAAACACTTTGAGTGAGTTGGTGGCAGCTCTCATGTTGTCAGAGGGATGTCATCAAATTCCAAGGGATAAATTTCTGCACCCTCTGGCCTCATTGGCAGGAACCCTAAGGGATTTGGTGGGATGGGGAGTTGGTGCTGCTGGTGGTGGTGGTGAGAGAAGAAAACCATGAGGATAGCATATACAAATGTAATTACACCTTTAAGTAAAGTATTTGGACTGTGTGGACAGCAAAGGAGGCGGAATCCAGTCCTGGAATTGGACTAATTTGGCCAAACTGGGTTCAAGGGCTGGCAGTGCTGTCCGCTCCTACAGTAGCTGGTCAAATTCATTAAGAACCTCAGTATGGGAAACCAGGTAAAATTCTCCAGGCAGCCTCCAGTTTTGCACAATGATGGGGGTCAGGAGAAGCAGCCCCTCTGGGGGAGGTGGGAGAGAGAGACTGCAGTTGGCAGGGCCTTACCTTCCATGAAGTGGCCTAGCTATTTCTTTCTTTCTGTTTTTCAGTTGATATTTTTGGATAAACATAGGTGAGACTACACTTTAAAGTGCCTTCTCACTCTTATTACAGCCTGCTGGTTCTCTCAAGCAGTTAGGCCTCTCTCTGATTGACTCTGTGCCTTCTACAACCCACCCACTCCCCACAACTGGACAAGCAACCTATCTCCCTGTCAATTAAAGGGATGCCCCAGTCAAAATTTTATCAAGTGAATGCTTTCCCAATCCCTCTCCCACCCTTCCCCACGCCCCTGAGAGCAGACTGGGATCTGGAAGCAGACCCAGCTTCAGGCTCCCATTCCCAAAAAATGAAAACCCAGACTTTTAGCACTGAAATCTACTGGTGATTCTGGACATGGGAAATGAAACATGCATTGCGTTGGATAATTGTGGCATTCGGGAGATCAGCCCTGCGTTTCCTGACTACCAATTGAGCTGCTAAGAAATTTTTTTTGCACCATTTTAGTGATGGCCATTTGCTAGGCCACATCTACAGGGGAAATACCTTAGCAGAGCAGTCCAATTTGCCAGAGAGTTCCTAAGAACCAATTAACCTGAGACACATGCAACACAATAAAGATGGACCTGACTTAATTTGGGTGACCTTGGGTCACATGACATATATTCTTCCCACCAAATTTGATGTGTCTTGTTCTTGATTTTCCCCTGGAGAAAACGTGGGCACAAGTTACCAATGTCTAACCCAGTGCACAGGGCTGCCATCTTCCCAGATTGCCCTGGAATGTTCCAAAATTGGAAGATTAACCTCCCAAACACAGGTGAAAACAACGTGGTAGAAAACAAAACCCTTTTAAGTTTTTTTTAAAAATATATTCTTGGAATACAACTCTGCAGTTGTAGCAATATTGGATATGGGGCTTCAGTTATTGGAAAAACTACAAAGGTTAAGGTTAAGGGGGAGAACAGAAACTGGATCGATTTGTACTGTGTTGACAACCAGAGGATATAAATAAAATAATTGGCAGAAGAACTGAGCAGAGGTAGGAGTAATTTTCAATGCAAAATTTTTAATACATCGCCTGGAAAGGTGGTGTAAACAGATTAAGTAGCAACTTGCAAAAACAATAAATACTTGACAAGGGACAAAAACAGAAGTTTCTGGAAGAGTTCAGCAGGTCTGGCAGCATCTGTGAAGTAAAAATCAGAGTTAACGTTTCAGATCCGGCGACCCTTCCTCAGAATTTTGGCTTTGGGGAGGAACATGGATGGGACTAAAAGGAGACCTGTTTCAAAGGTCTGGTGTTGGCAACATGGAGCCAATGGCTTTCATCTGTGCCACATTGTCCTCCAATCATGGCCTGAGTTTGGTGGTTGCTGAGAGTGATACTCAGTAACCAGACCTGAGGAATGCTGTTCCCTCTTGTATGGCCAGTTAAAATGTAACTCTGCACACTGAAGAACCTTGCACCGTTGTACAGCAATGTTTAGCCAATAGAATGGAAGACAGTCTTTGAGCAGTCCTAGGCCCTCAGTTAAGTGCTCATGAGTGAATTCCACATTTTTTAAAATTTTACTTTTCATTGACCTGTTTGGACATGCCATGACACACTTCTAGGACAGGTGGGACTTTTTTTTAATTCATTCACAAGATGAGGCTATCACTGGCTAGGCAGCATTTATTGCCCATCCCAGAGGGCAGTTGAGAGTCAACTGCATTGCTGTGGATCTGGAGTCACATGTAGGCCAGACCAGGTAAGGATGGCAGTTTCCTTCCCTAAAAGGGGCATTAGTGAACCAGTTGGGATTTCCCCCTAACAATCAGCAATGGACTCACAGTCATCATTAGACTCTTAATTCCAGATATTTATTGAATTCAGATTACACCATCTGCGTTGGTGGGATTTGAACCTGAGTCCCCAGAATATTATCTGGGTCTCTGGATTAATAGTCCAGTGATAATACCACTAGGCCATTGCCTCCCCAGACTGTGAATCCAGAGGTTCATAACCAAGAGGTAGGGACACCACCGCCCTTCCATTGTCAAGTCTATAATGAATAGGAAGGTTTAGAGGGATATGGGCCAAATGCTGGCAAATGGGACTAGATTCATTTAGGATATCTGGTCAGCATGGATGAGTTGGACTGAAGGGTTTGGTTGGACTGAAGGGTTTGGTTTCCCTGCTGTACAGCTCTGAGACTGTATTTTGAAGTAAAGCCGAGACTACAGAAGTTTAAGATTTCCTCTGTATACTCTGGAGCTTACCCTGGTGAATACCAGTAGAGGTATAGTAGGGTAGTGGTATAATGAGGAGAGTACCTATGATTTCATTGTAAATATGCTCTGCAAATTGGTTCAACATCAGAAGCCTAAAGCTGAAACTCTTCCCTTGTGCCTTCCAATATATATCACTTACCCTACAGTCACTGAAAGAAAGATTAGATTATCTGCTCATTGCTAGATCATTGTTTGTTGGACCCTGATGCTGTTTTAACATTTCCATTTTGTTTCTTCCTTCTCTCCATCACTCTTTATCCCTAATTCTTAAACATTTGCAAATCAGATTATGTCTCAGCAGACTACAGTTCCCGCCATGTCAAAGTAGGCGCTGGTATAGGTGTTACACAGATGCACTTCTTGTTACAAGCACATCTCATTCAGGAACTGTAAAGAGAAGCAATTCCACTTATCCATGCGCTTCCTTGAAATGAGCTGCAAGAACCACAATAATAGTGGTTCCTCTGAAGCCTAATGCTGCTAGTTGCTATAATAAAACAGTGGGTTCAGGTGGCAGATGTAGCAATATTAAAATATGTTGAGGATATGTAGTTCCTTTTGTTTTCAGCCTTGTTTTTTTTCTCTATTCATTCATGGGATGAGGGTGTCGCTGGCTAGGTCAGCATTTTTTACCCATCCCTGAATACACTGTTTATAGACCATTGCTTGACCTGTTGCTGCCTTAAAACCTGATTTAATTCATGATCATATATTTGCTTAAGATATAGGAGCAGAATTAGGCCATTCAGCCCACTGAATCTGCTCCGGCTTTTGATCATGGCTGGTATGTTTCTCAACCCCATTCTCCTGCCTTCTTCCTGTAACCTCCCTGATCTCCTTACCAATCAAAAATTCAGAAATTACATTAAAATTGTAATGCACACTTGCAGGAGCAGACAGTGACATGTCTGAAGTGACAGATTTTCATAGAATAGAACATTACAGGGGGAAGAGGCTATTTGGTCCATCACATCCATGCTGTTTTCTTTCAAAGAGCAGTCAGTTTCCTTTGCTCTTTTCCTATATCCATGCCAAGTTTTATCCCCTATTTTAAGTATTTTACCTGACACTGGAACAGGATCAGAGTGTTGTAATAAATATCCCTACCAGAATTATTCACATCCTTTTTCTTTAAGGCACTGACCTTTCTCAGGGACTTAATTTCCATTTCAGAATCGTCGCGCTTGAAGCTTTCCAGATAAACAGGTTTTAGTCAAAATTGTTAAAATAAGAAAGTGGACCGAATACAATGTTTGCATAATATTTTGATTGTTGGATTTAAGAAAAGGATGAACAATGAAGATGCACAGTATGCATTGTGGTAAAGAATGTTGTCTCCTCACAGAACATTCATGAAAACAGTACTGCCGGTTTAATGATTCTCAAATGTCAATATACTTTTACGTTAGCCTAATGGATCCATTAGAGATGCTCAGACAGCGAGTGAGAGTTGGGCCTCAGTTAATCAGTCAGTCAGTCTGTACTTCAAAGAATTGGTGAGTTTTGAAGTCAAGTTACTGATGCTGACATTTGTAATTGATGCGCTCAGTGCTCTGTTGAAATTCCACTCTGATTTCTTTAAGTTTATTGATTAGCCTGCTTGCAGTAAATGTGTTCACAAATATATTCGGTAATGTAATTGTAAAAGCACCGTAATGCATTCATTTAAATCACTACTGAGGGCAGTTATCCCTCAGTGGAGTTTGACCACATCCATCCAGTTAGTGGAACTTGAGTTATTGTTGGGTGCTGGTATTGTGCTGAATTTCTTATGTGCAAAGCTATCTGTTCCAATGGTCTTTACTGGTTTTTATACTCCACTCAGGCATCCTCTTGCCCTGACAAGATATTCTTCTATTCCTTTCTTTCTCACGTACTTAGTGAGCTTCCCCTTAAATATGTCTATGCTGTTTGCCTCAGCTAAATCTGATAATAGTGAATTAAGCACTCATTATAAACTCCACCGGATTCTCTGTGCCGTTGAAGTCAACAGAGGGGGAGTCTCTAATTTGTGGCTCATTTGATGCTGTTGGTACCAGCACCCAAATGTAATGTACCCCTCTTGTGTCTGTACCTTATTATTTTTACTCTATTAACTAACCAACCCTACAGATAGGTGCCATGCACAATGGGGTTGTCTCCAAAACAAGCTTTTATTGTACACTCGAGACTGATCAGATGCAAAGCCTGCTAGAGAGACTATAATGTTGTAGCTTTTGTCAGTGTGGTCAATCTCAGCAATATTCATGCAGACTCTATGGGCACTGCAGAAAATTTCAGAAGCCACAGATTTCAAAAGTCTGAATACCACTAAATGAACAAAAATATTTCTGATGTACAATGAAAAGCAGGTTTCATTCTTATTTTCTACTAAGCGTATAACCAAATGAACAAATGCAAAAGTTGTACCTGAACACTGCTGATCATTGCATGGAAAATAGAGCACTGGAGGAATACTGCAGTTTCCGTAACTCTCTGCACGAGAGTACTGCATGAAATGTACAGAGATATTTAACAGGAGCTGTGATTGTTGCCTGCATTGCTGGTTCTGTATCAATATCCATGTGTGGAATTATGGTTATATCCTGTAAACAATAGAAACAGAGCAAAACTTTTTTCACATGTTGGGTCATGCCAGTTGGTGGCCATTGGATTTCATAACATATCCTTTATGGTATAAATGACAATGAGCATTCTAACTAAGAAATATAAAGAAAAAAAAATTACGGACTTATTCAACTCTGAAAAGCACAATAGCTACCAAGTTATCAGGCAAGTTAACTTTCTAGAAATCAAGACAATAAAACTTGCATGTATATAGTGTATTTAATGCAGTAAAATGTTTCACAGAAGCATTATCAAAGAAAATTTGTCAATGAGTCACAGAAGGATGCGGCAGGACAGGTGTCTAATAGCTTGGTTTTTAAATAAATACATTTTAGGAAGTAGAAAGTCAGAGAGGTTTAAGGAGGGAATTCTGGAGTGTAGGACCTTGGCAGCTGAAGGCACCACCACCAATAATTGGAGGATTAAAACTGAAGATGTGCCAGAAGTCAGAATGAAACTTTTCAGTAAATCCTGGGAATCACTGCACGTATCCCCATGTAACACATTGTGCCAGAGCATCTCTTACACAAGGCATTGAAATAACCACTTGCCTACATTAATCATTGGATTTAAGGTGGAATACTTTTTAACTGTTACATTGGATTTTCCATTTGAAAGTAATGTATTAGCAGGAATGAAGTAATACCCAGGAGTGAATATAGAATGTAATCGAAGTGTAACTATCATTACAAAGCAGATCTGTAAGGCTCATGCAGTTTATAATTGCTTCTGAATTCAAAATAAGGTCACTACAGTGAAGAATATAAATAGATATTTGCTTGGGGAGTTATGAGGTGGATCTGGGGCTTTTGTTTTTGAGTAGAATGTCCATCAGGGTTACTGTTGATCTCTGAACATGATTACTCCAGTCCAGTCCTTCCATTATCACATTCCATAAATATCTACACATGGGTCAGCATGGACAAGTTGGACTGAAGGGTCTGTTTCTGTGCTGTATATCTCTATGACTCTAATCATTCAAACTGTAGCCGCTCACCCTGCACTAGATATGCTGCCCTCATAAATCTGCAAACGCAACAAGTAGAAAGACAGATGCTTATTTGCAGAGAGACCTTGGACCAGTTATTACCTGGGCCAGATTTCAAAGAGGAAAAATAGAGAATAACACAAATAAAAACAGTGAATTTGAATAAAGCTTGTATAAAAATAAACATGCTAATAAACGCATTATTAAAATTATTATAAAGGCATGTTCAATCAACCTGTACAGACACATCATGACACATGTCTGGAGCAGATGGGTTGTGAACCCAGTTCTGGCTCCTAAAGATTGTAATGCTTTGTAAACTAGGAAAGGATCGGTATTGTTCATTGATAATACCTTAACCTCTGCGTGCTGATTGGATGATTTTATCAGTCAGGGCAATTAGTGTATATCAAATTACCCATCAGAAGAAGTAACTCCTGACATCGTATACCTCAATGTTGAGGCTAGTTCTGAATGTTCCAGGTACCTTTTAGAAAATTAGCCAAGAAAAGAAGCATTTCGTACACTGTAAGGGGGGATGATAGATTTGTTGCATTAGCTACAGTCAATTACAGATAGATTTTAATCTAATAAGTGAACCTGAGGTTAACAGCAGCAGCAGCTCCTGATTTGCTACATTGATAGTCAGGGACACAAGCAGGCGTTTCTGTGGCCACAAGTGAGACTCCACAAGTTGCCTCCCTGTTTCCAGGGACAAGGGTGTCTCTGAGTGAGTGCAGGATATTCTAAACAGGGAGGGTAAGTTGTGGTCTATATTCATACCAATGACATAGGTAGAAAGAGAGATGAGGTCCCGCGAATGGAGTTCAAGGAGATGGGTAGGAAGTTGAAAAGCAGGACCTCTAGGATGGTAATCTCAGGATTACTTCTTGTGCCATGTGCCAGTGAGGCTAGGAAGAGGAAGATGGTACAGTTAAATACACAGCTACAGAGGTGGTACAGGATGGAGGGATTCAGGTATGTGACAGGTGGGACCTGTACAAAAAGGACAAGTTGCATCTAAACTGGAAGGGCACTAATATCCTGGCATGGAGGTTTGCTAGTGCCACTCGGGAGGGTTTAAACTAATGTGGTAGGAGGTAGGAACCAGAGCAGTAGGTCAGCAAGTTAAATGACAGTGGGGGAGTCTGAGATTAGGGCCAGTAAGGCTAAGAGGAAGAACAAACAGAGAGAGGTTACAGAACACGGTGGGACTGTCTATCTGAGGTCTATTTGTTTTAATGTGAGGAGCATGACAGGTAAGGCAGATGAACTTAGAGCATGGGTTCATACATATAACTATGATGTTCCAGGTACTACAGAGATTTGGGTGAGAGAGGGTCAAGACTGACAGCTTAACATTCTGGGATTTAGATGTTTCAGGTGAGATAAAGAGGGTCATAAAAAGAAATAGGGGAGTTGTGTTCCTGATAAGGGAGGGCTCATCCAGCGAGGCCTTATGGGAACAGCTCGGGAATAGGAAGGGTGCAGCCACTTTGATGGGATTATACTGGGGGCCTCCCAAAGGGTGACGGAGGGACAGATACGTGGACTGATTATGGAATAACAACAGAGTTATTGCAGTTGGGTAATTTTAACTTCTCCTGTATTGACTGGGACTCACTTAGAGCCAGGGGCCTGGACTGGGCAGAGTTTCTTAGGCGTATCTAGGACAGGTTTTTGATACAATATGTAAATAGTCCAACTAAGGAAAGGACTATTCTAAACCGAGTAATGGGGAATGAGCCTGGCCAGGTGATCGAAATTTCAGTGGGGGAGCATTTCAGGAACAGTGACCATAATGCTGTAAGTTTTAAGTTACTTATGGATAAGGATAGGAGTAGTCCTTGGGTGAAAGTGCTCAATTAGGGGAAAGCTAACTGCCACAATTTTAGGCAGGAACTGGGGAAAGTACATTGCGGGCAGCTGTTTGAGGGTAAATCCACATCTGGCATGTGGGAATCTTTTAAAGGCCACTTGATTAGAGTTCAGGACCAGCATGTTTTCCTGTGAAAATGTAGGATAAGGATGGCAAGATTTGGGATCCTTGGATAACCAGAGCAACTGAGAACTAAGTCAAAAAGAAAAAGGAGATATACAGAACGTTTAGGGAACTGAAGACAGACAGAGCCCTTGAAGAATACAAAAATAGCAACAAATAACTCAAACAAGGAATTAGGAGGGCTAAAAGGGGACATGAAATGTCTTTGGCAAACAGGATTAAGGAAAACCCCAAGGTGTTTTATGCATATAAGGAGCAAGAGGGTAGCTAGGGAAAGAGTTTGTCCAGTCAAGGGCAGAGGAGGGAATTTATGTGTGGAGCTGGAGGAAGTGGGAGAGGTTCTCAATGAAAATTTTACATCAGTATTTTAAAAGGAGAAGGACATGGTGGATGGTAAGTTTCGGGAAGGGTTTTCTGGGGCAGGTCAATTTAAAACAGGAGGTGGCATTGGGTGCTTCAAAAAACATTAAGCAGACAAGTCTCCAGGACCTGATTGAACCTATCCCAGAATGCTGATGGAGGCAGGTGAGGAAATTGCTGGGGCCTTGTACAAAATCTTTGTATCCTTTTTACTCACAGGAGAGGTCCTGGAGAATTGGAGAGGAGCCAACGTTATTCCCTTGTATAGGGAGAGCAACAAGGATAATCTGGGAAATTACAGGCAGGTGAGCCTTAAGTCAGTTGTAGGGAGATCATTGGAGAAGATACTCATGGACCAGGATTTACTCACTTTTCGAAAAATATGGACTTATTAGCGATAGGCCACATGGCTTTGTGGGGGGGAAGGTCGTGTCTCACAAAACTGATTGTGTTTTTTGAAGAAGTGACAAAGATGATTGATGCACTAGATGCTGTCTATAAGGAGTTTAGCAAGACCTTTGACAAGGTCTGTCTTGTCAGGCTGATACAAAAGGTGAAGTCACAGGGAATCTGCAGTGAGCTGGTAAGATGGATACAAAACTGTCATGCTCATGGAAGGCAGAGAATAGGGGTGGATATAGATAGACTGGAGACTTGGATGGAGAAATGGCAGGTGGAGATTAATCTGGACAAATACAAGGTGATGCATTTTGAAAGAGCTAATGCAGGAGGGAAGTGTACAATAATGTCAGAATCCTTAATAGCATCAACATACAGTGGGATCAAAGGGTACAGGTCCACAGGTCCCTGAAGGTGGCAACACGAGTGGATAATATGGTTAAGAAGGCATATTGGCATGCTCGCCCTCATTGGTTGGGACATCCCCCCCCCCCAGTAACTCTGACATACTGACCGAAGATTTGAAGAATAAGTCCAAGGGCTGATTTTTTTAAATTGATGGTAGTACTGGGCCAAAGGCAGGACACAGCCCCACTACAGTGGCACATGGGTGACATTTTGCCATTGCACTCAACAGCAACACAGCTAGTGATGGTCATTACCATGACTGCAGGAGTAGGGAGAGGGTGCCTCAATGACAGCTGTTAAAGGAGGCAAGTCAGTTATGGGGGAACTGCAGTGCTAGGAAGGGAGGACCTGGTTGCTGGTATGGGGAGAGGGGATTGTTGTAAATGCTAAGCACCAACTATGCTACTGCTGCCAGGGTGATCTGTGCTGACATGGGGCATTTATGGCCCACACATTGTTGGATCTTCCCATGTGGTAGTCAGTCCTTGGAAACAGGCAGAATGATCATGGAGCTGGAGCGGTCACTAACCAGCTACATAAATGTGAGTGACTCAGTTTGGTGGGCAGCTGAACTGTCAACTTCCCATCACTGTTTTCCAGCCTGGTTTTTAAACTCTGGGGTCCGTTGCGATGGATTGCCTCACTTCCGGGTTT